>JABFOV010000245.1:0-45417 GCA_022817685.1 Aradophagus sp. ZL-2020
GTATAAAGTAATACTAATTTTGCTCAGGCTGTTGCTATTTTGGAGTGTCTAGAGGTATCAAAAGAATATTTAGAACAATGTGCGACTGTAAAGCCGCCGCAACCACTTCCACCACCACCATTGCTTATGCAGGCATTTAAGTGTACAACCTCTCACGATTTTCTTCTTGAAACAATTAAACGAATCAGAGCAAGGTAAAAACAAGCTATCAAAATAATGTATTGTAATTAATAAATTACATTTTTAATATCAAGTATAATATTAATCAATTGTTTTAGCGATTTAGAAGAAGCTTTACTTCTGTTACCATATTCGACAGCATGTGATATTATTCATATGTTGCCCACACTTTTGAGTAAGAAGCATGACGTGGAATTAATTACTAGATTGACTGTAATTATTATTCGAATGTACCATTCTCAAATAGTAACAAATACAGAACTGATGACTGTTATTGAAAGAATAGAAGATTTATTGTCTAAACAATTATCTGGTTTGAGGGTACGTCATTGTAAAGATATTTACAACAATGTCAAAATGAATCAATTTGCAATCTATAAGAAATATTTATAAGTGAATAAACTATTTTATAAATTAATTATGACATTTTTTACAGGATACTGTTGGATTCAATTTGTATGGAATGACTTACATGCAGAGAGTTATAGAAGAAGATGAAGGAATACGTTTGTTTACAGATGCTACCAAGAATCGAAAGCAAAAGAATAAAATTCGAATTCATAAAGAGAAATGTCTAAAAAGAGCCATAATGACTTTGTAAAAATTGTAGATAAATATTATTATTTTGTATAATAAACTTTGTATAAAAATGTTTTTATTTTGTGTATATTTTTATGTATTTTTTATACACTTACTATAATTGCGTAAAATATTTATTAAAAAAAGTATAGTTCAGTTGAACAATTGAAATTGTTTGTTAATACTACAGAAAATCGAGTGTAGTTAACATTATATTCAAACTAATTTTCAATTTCATAAATTTACCAATTGTTTCTTTTATTTGACTTTCGTATATTATAATAATAGTCATTCTATGTTTAAATTTTAATTTTGCTTTCATTTCATTGAATAAATAAATAACATAATTTCTTATTTTAAATTAAAAAAATAAGCCAAAATTATTACCAAATACAGTCAATATCTAATTTTGAACATTATACTGTTATGCCATCTACCGACTTTAATCGGCGAAACCGCTCTTCTGACAAAAATCGCTATTATCAAACTCTTCGTTATTGTAGAATCATCAAATGTTCTTCATTCGAAGAAATCAACCTTGCGGCATAACTTGACAGTGTCACAAAATCTCAGTCAATAGTTTTTTACTAATATAAATAATACAATATTTCGTAAAAATATACTTTTTATATTATGTTTTATTATTTAGTTTATGTATCTATTCCACGCAAACATATGTTCATTTAAATGAAAAGAAAAAGAAACGTTTTTTATATAAGATAAAATAAATCAATTCTTATATTTGAAATAGTGTGTGTTTAATATCAAAATGAGAAAAAAAGCTTTGTTGTGAAAAGGTAAAAATTAATTTTTATATTTCTAGACCATACTTTAAAAATATTAGCATGCATCACTAAGGTGTGAATAGATATACATATATTATTCTAATAATATTGTTTTATATATAAAACAACTTATATAATTAATTTAAAGATGCATTGGTAAAAAAATACTGCAAGCTATTATTTTAAATTACAATAGATAAACAATGTAGCAGATAAACAAGTTTTCATTGAAGTCATGTAAAATTTAACTTCTACAATGTATTTTCTATTGTTTAATTTGTACATTAATCATATGAATCTTACTAATTTTATCAAACAATGGCGCTGTTATTGTCACTTTATAAGCAATTTATAGTCTGAAGATTATTAATTATTTTAACTTTAATTTTTTCAGTATCTAGTTTACAGAACAAAAATCTTTGAGTTAATGTAAGCTTTATTTCATTAGCATAAATGGCCTTTTCTTTCAGATTTACAGTCATTAGTATTTTCTTAGTGCTATGCAACCTTCACCTTGAGTTATCATCAGTCTTTATAGATAAGTTATCATTATGTTGAAACAAAAAAGAAACAAACTTATTTATTTGACAGAATATTTTCTTTGCTTAAATATATCTTCTTTTTGTTTCAGGTATTGATATATCATTGGTTTAATGCATGGAAAATACATTTATAAATACACGCGAAATGAAAAAAGGATTTCAACCACTATTTTGGAAATTAAATTTTCTTAAATATTGTTATTCGTCATTTTTTTATATTTAAATAATAAATAAATAATAATGATGAAGTATCAATAACAGCGTAAAAGTTTCAAAAGTATAACTCGGTGATTTTAATCATGGCCAGAAAGACAACAGACAATTCTTCAACAAAACATTTAAAAGTAACAATTTCTAATTAAGGACAAACGAAAATAAAGGTGAGGCAAATAATAGTAAAGCTATTTAAATCTTGCCCCATGTTCACTTTTATTTGCACTTTATCAGTTATTGTAATTTTTAAACAGTCTGTTAAAAATTTGTTAGCTAACTTCTAAATCGTATTTTAATCATGGCACTTACCTTGTTTTGATTAACCGTTGAATATTTATTTCAGATGATTACTCGACATTGTTTCTTAGTAGCACTCGGAGGACTGTTGATTCTTGTTTTAACTGTAAACTTTTACTTTATCCGAGTAATAGTCGAAAGTTCATCGCTCAAGTCTGATCATCACTTACCTGGAATAAAATCAAAAAGTAGTAACAATGGTTCAATCACATACAAAAAATTTAAAGATATTCAGCCTATTAATTCGAAAGAAATGGAGACAAAAATTCAAGTCGAAATGAAAATGTTGCCTCCAAAATATTTTAAGCGTAATGTATCTAGTATAACAATTCTTAGTGAGTTACTTAATGAATTGAAAACAAATAATGTTGTTCAACACAACATATGGAGTCTTCCAAATGATCAAGTTAGTAAAAACTTTTTATAAATGTACAATACATGATATACAATGTACAATTTCTGTTATTATATTACATATAAATAATTAATTTCAGTGGCCTAATGAGAAGTATCTAATACCTCCGACAGCTCCAGAATTAGGAGAAGTTTTAAATGCCATGAGAAAAACAAAGATTATTAAAGCAGATAATGCAGCTTTAGGAACACAATTAAAATTATTATTAACTTTTGAAAATGGTGTTAAAATTTTATTCAAACCCCAATGGTACTCAAGAGAAACTGTTATTCAGGGTCCTGTATACCGCGGTAAAGATAGACATAATGCAGAAGTTGTTGCATTTCACTTGTCGTCTTTACTAGCTTTGAGAAGAGTACCTATTGCAGCCATAAGGACACGTATGTTTTTAGTAAAAATTGTGCTCATGAATTTTAAAAGAGCAACTTACAATGTTATATGAAATAATATTATAGACTGAATGTATGTTTTACAAATATAATTTTTTTTTTTTTTTTACTGAAATCTAGAAACTAATGATTGTGACTTAATTTAAATTAAGTTTTTAGGATTCATTAAAAATATAATTTGAAAAAAAATTGTGTTTCTGTAATACAGTGAATTTGAAAAACGAAGTACGCAGGCGGGCAACTCCAAAATTACTGGGTACAATGTATCAAGATGGAAACAACACTTGTCTTTACGGAGTGTGTCATTACTGTTCAATTGATGATCCCGTTTGCGGAAAAGGCGATTTTTTAGAAGGGACAATCATTCTATGGTTGCCATCGAATTTAAAACTTATAAAACATCGCCATCCGTGGCAAAGAATGTATAAAAAAAATAAATATGCATTATGGGAAATCGATGCAAATTACTGTGATAAGGTATGTAAAATTTATTTTCACAACATAATTATTCAGTTTTATGAGATATTATTATTTATTTAGTAGTAAGTGGAGTTTTGAAAACAACTATAAAATTGTTGAGAAACACTGAGACAATTTAAAGAAAATAAAAATATTTTGTTTCTACTTGTTTAAGGTAAAACAATCAACACTATATTCACTAGAGTTCTCACACAGACTTCTCAATTTGATTGATGCAGCTATATTTGATTTTTTAATGGGCAACGGTGATAGACACCATTACGAATCATTTGAATTTGATTTCAAAAATGCAGCAGTGCTACTAATTGATAATGGAAAGAGCTTGGGTAATCCAGATGTCGATCATTATGACATATTGGCACCTTTATACCAATGTTGCATGTACGTAAGAATTAATTAAATGTGTATGCATAGTTAATTAGTTAATCTGTCGCAAATAAATAAATTTTTAAATAAACAGTACCAGAAAAAATCAATAAGGAACAAAACATATGGCTATTACTTTCCAAATATTATTACAGGATTCATAAGTCAACTTGGGACCGTTTAAAATTATTGAGTGGAGGATTCTTAAGTCACTCCTTAGGTAAACTACTTGAACATGAAGCGGGGGCAGCAAACGTACATCCTCTCATTACAAATGATCATTTAAATGCAATGGACCGAAGATTACTTGTTATTTATGCCGTTGTAGAAATGTGTATCAAAGAAAAAAAATATGCTTCAGAAGTGATAGTGGATCACTGATAAAACATACATAACTGTTTCATTGATAGTTATCGCTTATGTCACAGTGAAAAAGAAAGTTTCAACAAGACTGACAAAATGTGCTAAAGTTTGAAATGTTAAAATACATTACGAACTTTAAACTTTGCATCCGAAAATTGTAATCTATTGAAGTTATTCAAACTTAAATGTCACAATTATAATAAGAATTGTGAACAATTTTTTTATGATAAGACGAGTTTTACTGTTTATCAAATAATTATCAAAATAATTTTTTAAAACTGATTTACATATCTTATTTTTAAATTACTAATTAAGAAAAACAAATTATTTAAGAATAGTATTTTTAAGATCATGTGTAAATGTTTATTTAATATACTGATTTTTTAATTATCGAAAATTGATTAAAAATGTTCAGTACACTATTACTCTTCCTTGATCAATAAATTTTCAAAATTTTTATCTATACAGTTTCATAACTACATTAATTCTCCCTTCCATTTTATTCAGCAAATAAAAGATGTCGTTACAAGCAAATTCTAGACATGCTAACAAAGTTCATAAATAGATGGTATGTCAATTTATTTGTTTGCGTTCATTTTCACAAGTTCTTTTACATTAATATTCTCTGATTTTTATACACTTTTCGTTTAGTACAGTGATTCACTCCTAATAATTAACCGTGATATATACGCTTCTTCCTACAAAAACATGATTTTGTAAAGAGTACAAACTTACGTCTGTTATTGAGATGTTAATTTCTGCGAACGTGTCTATGTTTTTATAATTTTTTCCAACAAAATACACATTAAGAAAAAGGCAAGTTTTTTTAGTAAAAATGTGTTAAACAAATCATTAAATCATTTATTGAT
This sequence comes from Aradophagus sp. ZL-2020, assembly GCA_022817685.1. Classification (NCBI taxonomy): domain Eukaryota; kingdom Metazoa; phylum Arthropoda; class Insecta; order Hymenoptera; family Scelionidae; genus Aradophagus; species Aradophagus sp. ZL-2020. Next base: position 5,479 of record JABFOV010000245.1, read on the forward strand.
AATTGCATTCAATAGACGCTTGAATACTACAATAAACACGGAATCATACTGTACATGTCAACGTTTTCATTGTTACTTTCTTACTTTATTTTAAGAGATATCTAAATCTTTTTTTTTTTATCTATAGATTATTATCCAGTAAAAATTAGTCATTACAAATTACATCTTTTTTATTTATAGGTGTAACAACATAAAAATATTTTACTATTATACATTATCAAATTTATATTCAATATGAATTATTTATTATTAAAATAAAAATTATTTTAAATAAGTTATAAAAATATGTTTTGTTTAACTTATAAGTAACACAAATTTAACAATAAAATCAATGTTAATTTATAAATCATGGCATTGAAAACGTGTAAAGAATAATGACTTATATTGTTGATTTTTAAAAGGTTACATATTCTAAACAAAATTCCCACAATCACTATTAAAAATGGATAAATTGAGACGGGCATTAAATGGAGATGATCAGTCAGATGAAGAAAGTGGTATTATATCACAGGTAAATATTTTCTATTGTGATCTTAATGATAAATAATTAAATTATTAATGTATAATCCTTGTTGTCCAAAATGCTACAAAGTCTGGTACGGATTTTGTCGTAAGTTTTTCATAAATATTATTACTATATTTTTAAAAATAAATTAGTTCAGCCGAAACATAAAAAACATGTAATCAATTAGTAATGCTAGTAATTGATTTCGTTTATTTCAGGTTATGGATAATAATAGCCTTTCTTGGTCGACTAGAATAAAAAGTTTTGCAGTATGTTTTATAATTGGAATTTTGTTCTCGTTTCTTGGATCATTTGCATTTTTTCTGGGAGGAATAAAATTGTTTGCAATTTTTTATACTTTAGGAAGTTTAACATCCTTAGCCAGGTAAAATAGATAATATGTACTTGTAAATTAAAAAATGATGATACATTTCATTTGATTTTACTTTTAATAATTAAAATTTGTCACAATTAAAAAATAAAATGTAATAATTGCATGATATGATATTGTTTAACAAAAATTTTTATTTCTAGTACGTTCTTTTTAATGGGTCCTGTAAATCAAATGAAACGAATGTTTGCTTCTAAAAGATATATTGCCACATTATTGGTAATTTTATCCATAATTATGACATTAGTTGCTGCTTTGTATGTAAGTATCATTTATTACTGTAATTATATAAATATTAATGTGTACAAGTTTTCTTATAAAAGATGTCAATTTATAATATTATTAAAGTAGATTTTTAAAAAAACTTGCACTAATGACTGTTTCAAATCAATGATAAGTTATGCAAAATATGCTTTTATTTCAGCTTAAGAATGCTAGTCTAACATTGTTATTCATTATTTTCCAATTTCTGGCAATGACGTGGTACTCCTTATCCTATATACCATATGCCCGTGATGCTGTTAAAAAGACGGTTGAATCGTGCATTGCATAAAATCATCAATTACTGATTCCACATGAATTCTTTGATAAGGAACAATTGTTTGACCAATGTGGTTCCAATGATGACCGTAAAATTGAACATAGTTTTTGATAGTTTTAATTTTTCATTACTAATCAAATGAATAATAATACAATATCATATCTAAATGATAATACAACTTGCTAAGGCAAAACACGTGATACAGACAACATACAATATAATTTAATAATTTTTTGGGCACCATTTTGCGGCTGGGACTTTTTGTCATTGAGAACATATTCTCTTCAATATGGGACTCACTTCGTTCTCACCAAATCCCCCCCCCCAATTATTCTGATTCCTCAGAATGAATTATACCGACGATAAAACGTCATTTCCCATGAATCCCATTTTTATATTGGACAAGTTTTTTAAAGTAATTCTGTAAGATTTTAATATTTTTATAACGACACTATTACTGCGTCTGATTGTATTACATATAATTAACGATTTGACAACAAAAAGTTATTAAAAATGGTAATTTATTATAAAAATAAGTAAAAATTAAATACTTGTCTTCCTAGTAACAGAAAAGAGAGAAAAGAACCATATCAAAACTGACAATAGCAAACGTTTGTTAAATGCTATATAAATTTTTATAATTAATTATAAGAATTTGTGCATAAAATTAATTATAAATCTGTCTCAATTACTTATCATAATTTAATTTATATTCTATACATGATATTTAAATGCATATAAAATGATTTGGTTGCTGATTAAGTCCAAAGAAAATGAAAACTCATGTAAAAGAATTCATCCACATTCGTTCATGTTTCTTACACAAACAATGCTCAAAGACAAAATTTGTTGAAGAAACTTTTAAAAATATTAATTCGTGCCTTGTCATTTACTTATTTTGCATTGTCTATTAAGCTAGAACCCTTGCTCAATTCTAATACAACTATTGTATTACCTGCTTTTTTTAAAAATTATTAATATGATATATTTGTTGCATTTTTTTTAATAAAGAATGAATATAAATTTATTTAAAGATATTTATATTCACGTTCAAATTTATTAATATATTAATTCATTAATAAAATGTCAACAAAAAATTTTAATTTTACGTATGATGAATAGATACAAAAATTAGAACATTTTATTCACCTTTGACGAATCTAAATTTTACCACAGTCGAAAACATTTATGAAAATTGAAGTACAACTTATTTATTAAAACGTAAAAATATATGTCGAAAAACCTTGCTCTATTGAAATTAACTCTCAAAACATCATATATTTTTTGGTATCCTTGATGCGCACAAATATATTTTAATGTATTTTTCACTTAGGTTTGATACACCAATGTGATGACTTGAGAGTTGAAAGGTGATATTTTATTATATCTAATATATATGGCATTTCCAATAAATGATCACAACTAAAAATGATTATAGACTTAATTTCAATAACATTTTTAACTTTTTTTAAAGTTTCTACAATCAATATCAAGATTTGATATTATCCTATATAAAAAAATCCATGAAAATATGTTTGAATTACAATAATTGAATTATATAGCGTTTGTGTTACAAGTAAATACCTGTTCATTTTAAAAAAAGAAACAAAATTATATTAAGGACAATTACAAAATTATTATGGACAACAGCTCATTGGGTATTCAAAGATCACTGCTTAAGAAATGAAATTTGTTAATCATATTGATTCAATAAGTTTAAATTAATTTTTGTTTTCTGTTTAACTTGTCATAGCATTCCTGACTCAAATTCACTAACATTACCTGGTATTCAAATCAGGATAATGTAATATAAAATAAGATGAATGAATATAATTTATCTAATTAACCTTAATTGTTCTCAATTAAATATAAATTATGTACTCAATACAGCAACAGAACGAGCTTAGTTTTATTTCATTTGTATAATTTTTGATATTATAATTTTGAAAATAGTATTTATGATGAATTGAGTATTAGCTACGTCTTCAATGTTAAAAAAATATTTATTGGTACGTTTTGACTGGTAAATAATATATAACATAAGTAAGTTACATTATTTTAAGTTTAACAAATATTAAACAAATAAATATAGGAGTGATGCATTTATTAATGCTTACTATTTTTTTTTTTCAGTAATATTAAGGATGCACTATACATTAAGTATTTTAATTCTAAATCATTGTAAAAATGTTGTAATACGATATATTTTTCACTGAAATACATTATTTTAAATAAAAAAGGTATTTAATAAATTTGAAGTGTGTTTGGCATATTATTTTTAAATATTGTTACAACAATATAAAATATGTACAAATTTTTAATTTATGGTACTTATAGAATTCATATATAATGGTTTTAGTAATATTGATCTTCGTAAGAATGTGCAATTTCATATCGTTATTAGTATATTATAGCATAATTGTTTTTCAGTTGTTGCTCAGCATAAACTATTTTACATGACACAATGTTAACGCACTATAAGAACTCATTTTTATCTCACATACCAAATAAAACCTTTTTACAGTACTTGAAATGTTTATTACCTTATCACTACAATTTCTCAATAGATAATACAGCATATACTTTCCAAGACATAATACAAGAAAGATGCTATAGCTCTGCACTCATTTCGAACAATATTAATGTCTTGCAATATTAGTATTTATAAAAATAGTTCAGACAAAGCTTAGGAAATTAAAAAATAATTGGAGTTAAAGTTTTAAAAAATATAAACTTGTATATTTAATAAAAATTTTTTTACAAAATCAAAACATTTAAATATATACCGAAATAATATTTAACTTAAAATTATTTTTTAAATAATATATGATATAATAATTACATTAATTACAGAATCAAAAATATAAAATGAGAAAAAAATTAGTTCATTTCTAGATAACATTGGGACGCAATTGGTATTGTCTATACACTTTGCTAAAAACTCATGATATTTGTATGACTTTGCACCCAAGTTATTATTAGAAACTGCAATTACGAAATTTCATTATTATCACTTCGCGATTTAAGACTAATATATTACAATCTTTAGTAAAAAGTTTGAGTAAAAACTGAATAAGCGAAATCATATGTTGATACATGAATAGTAAAATTGTCGTTATTTACTGTAGTCACAGTATAAAACTATGGTATTTATTTTAAGAGAGAAAAAAAACATAATTTCAAAAGTATTACTCTACATACTCCATCATTTTAAACGATGAAATATATCTACTAGTATAAACAAATAAATTTGTCAGTTGATTATTCTGATTTCATTGTTTCATCGTATTAAAAGAAATTATAATTTTTATTTTCATGTAAGGTAAAAGCACCAATGAATGACCGCTTAAGATAAAGTACGCGGTCATCTACTGGTACATGCACCCTACAAAAAAAACATAGTTTTTGAAATGAAGTATTGAAAACTATGTAGTGTTATTAAAAATACTTTATTAAATAAAGAATAACTGAGGGGAAACAATTCTGATTAAAAAAATAATAAAAAAATATATGAATTGAACTCAAAGCAAAAAATATGAATGACCTATTTATTCACGCGAATTTGTTTATCCATTTATACAGTGATCTTATATTGTAATCTTCGACGTAATCGAATACTCAAACTTTTATACTCTCGTTAATAATATACAATACAGTACAATGTTGAATCAATAAGTATCACGGTGAAAAACGTGTCCTTGGTTCATCGGAAGATCGTTTAAATGAAAATTCAAAAGGAGAACAACCTACATTTTACGTGCTCCACAAAAGGAAGAAACATCCTCTCTAAGTGAATCGTTGTCAATACACGGCGTAGTTGTTATTAACTTTCAACAGTACCTGATTTTTTTTTTCATCTACACCAAAAAACATTGTGACAAAGATACAGTAATTTCAATTGTTCACGCTGGCTCTACATTTTTTTAATACCAACGCTTTTGTGTCACGTACATTTTTACTGCATGTTTCAATCTCAGTTTCATTCAAACTATTGTCGGTGTAATAATTGTATGATGTAGTAAAAAAAACTGTACAACTTGAACTATAATTGCGAGCGCGTGCGCCGAATCACGCAGTGTCAATGATGTGATGTGTTCAGTGCATCTGACTAGTTCCGTTTGTTCTATTAAAGAGGGAATGATGTCTAAATCACGCATCAAACTTCGATTGTTCAATATTCATTGAAATATGGACAATATGTCCAATATACAATTGACATGTATAATTTATACATAACTTTACAAAGTTTATGTTAATTCTATGTCAATGATACCATAGTTGGCTATGAAATGGATCTCTTCAAGTTGTTGCATTTACAAAATGTAAATAGTTGTTTGTTTTTAAATTAGTTTTTGCATGCTACACCCTCTAAATGAATTAAAGAACAAAGTCTCGTACCAAAGATTACATGGAAGACATTGACACTTGGAACGTTCCTTCGATGCACGAGTCGCACAACTTTGTGCATTTGCTAGACTGCAATGCAGAAGTTAAATGGAGCACACGAAGAGAAACCTTACGTTAAACGGTGTGCTTTTACAGTCAGATTACATGATCTTAATCAATTTTAACCGTTGAGTATATTTTGCGTACAAACGCATTAGTACCAATGTAACCCACAGTGCCACACATTATACCTAAGGCCAAGCTGAAAAGTGCCATGTAGCCAAAGTAAAATGCTGTTTGGAAAAGTCCATACATCCTGAAAAAATTGATTATGTTATTATCAAAGAGTTAATATTCTTAAATTTAAACTCACATTGTAGGTATAATAATAATAATAAATATAAATTATTACTTAGTTTTAAAAAAGAAGTAGTAAAAGGAGTAGATGTACACATATCCAGCTGTCGATGCAGCTGCTAGAAAACTCGTCCATTGCCTAAAAAATTAAGAAAGTTTTGAATTTAAATGAAATTATCTTACTTTATTCCATGAGCAATAGAAATTATATTACCATCTGTAATCTTCCGCATTCAACAGAAAGTAGGTACATACAATAGTAACGCAAACAGTCACTATGATTAAAATAACAAAAACGAGTAACATAAATCCATAAACGTAGTATATTTTGTATGCCCAAAATGATGTAAATATGAAATACCTGTAAAGAATCATTTACTCTTCATTTGTTTAAAATAGACAGTTTTGTTTGAAGAAAAAAACTATTAAATTTAATATTACAATGCATTCTTAAAATGAGTTGAGTATCGTAAATACTTACATTTCAATAAATATGGATCCGAATGGTAAAATACCACCTAACATGATAATGACCAGAGGTTCCATGAACCACTTTTTCTCAGGAATAGGTCTAGGAACTGCATTTACCCGACACGGAGCGTCAGGTGTACCATCTAAATTACGTCCAAGAACAGTTCCAACCAGTGTTAATGGTAAAATTACAAATATACAAATGCAAGTGACAGCGACCTAGAGACAATTGTGCATTAGTCTTTTCATTGAATAGGAATCGCTTAAATAAAGTAACTTTTACACGAAGCAAAATATCATACATTGAAACGATGAGTACTCATTGAATAATACTATATGGAAGGTGGTATCGTTTGATTTTAAGAGTTCAACCATTTATCAGATGGAACTCTTAGAATTAGACGATGACAGTTGGGATAAAACGGAGGACTCCATAGAATCAAACGATGCCAAATCCCGGGAAGTTTTCAATCTATGATATTCCCCTCTATGCACATACTGTTAAAAATAAACTTTTTGACAATCGTAAATAAATATACATTATTTTCTGTATTTAAAATTGTTAAAAAAAGTTAAATAAATACACAAAAAATTGGTTTTTAGAGAAAAAAGTTATTTCATTTGAACTGCTTAATAACAAACATCAATATTGTGATGAATTAATTACCATTGATGAAAATGGAATCGCACGACTTGCATGGTAATATATTGCAATAAAGTTAATGAAGAATGCACTTCCACAAATCATAACTGGAAGCAAAAAGGCGCTGACCAACATTTGCTTTATCCAAAGACGACCCCCCATTCTGGCATAAAGTCCTCCACCAGCATAACCGTTTATGGGAGATGTAATTGCGTAAAAAAATATCGCAGTCGACAACATGGAACCTCGTTCTGTGTACAACTCTCCAAGAATGGCAAATATAATTACACTTAATACAACCACAGTTACCTGTTGAAATGAGTAATTTTTTAAAATTAATTTGCCTCATTTCTTATCATTTATATAATAATTACAAGCTTCGCACCATAATGCTCCACTTGATTCCCAAAATTTTGGCAGTCATTAAAGTGACTGCGTTCGTGTTTACAGTACAATCTTAATAGTATACAAGAAGTGTTTATTTAAATTAATTTTATAATTCTTACAAAAGATAAAATATATTAACGTTCAAGAAACTGTAATAGATGTAATGTCGACAGAATTAAAGTTATATTCAAAAGTCATTGCATGAAGAAACATTGTATAAGATTATTTTTGTTAAAAAAATTCTTCAATGGTCATAAAAATCTTGTTAGTTTACATTCAAGATTCGCACCGTCATATTATGTGAATATTTAACGATTTACAAATATTTTGCATCCAAATTGTATAAAGATAAGATACAACGTAAAATTAAAAGCTACCTGGTAACCAGCACCGATCAATGCAGAAAATAATAAAGGATAGCTTGCTGGTCTGAACACATCTCCATGCACTTGTTTCCAACCATATTCATCGCCTAAATCTCTTTCCATATCATCCATTTCTTCGTCCCTGCTGTACCTCGCGTAATCTTTTCTTAAAGTTCGCATGAGTATCATTGATACAAGTCCCACCAAAAAAATAACCATCATAAAACTGTTAAATATACTAAACCAATGAATCTGAAAATACATTAGCATCGTCAGGAAAGATTGGATGTTTGCATTTAATTATTTTTACTCATTTTCTTATTTTTTAATTAATTACCCTGTGTTGAAAAAAATTTGGATCCAGGTATTTATCAAATCTGTCTTCAAATTTGATGTCACTTTTTTTCCAATTGACCTCATAAGTTAAAGGTATTCTGTCACCTATTTTTATCTTTCTTTCGTTTTCATTTGTTAAATTAACATCTACTATTTGATTACCATTAAAACCTATGTCTATTTTTTTGTGTGTCCAAATGTAATATGATATAACACCGTCTTTCTCTTTTGGTAAGCCCACAACGCCTATTAAATAAGTAAAAATGATTTTTATAAAGTTCAAAGAAATTAATGAAATAATTAAATGTATATTATATGTCAAATAAGTACCCCATATAGGCAAATCGTCCATATACATCTGATACCAATACTGATTTTTCACAGCATAAATAAAAGCTTTCTGAGCTGCATCAGTCATATTAATTTTACAATATTCGGTCTTAGGAACATCCACTGCAAATTTAAAAATCATTTATTACTGAATGAGTTAGATCTAATAAATATTATATGTATACAAAATTATCACAATTCGTACCTCGGAATTCAATTTCCAAGCCACTGTGAATTAATTCAATGCCCTGAAGTGCTTCAGAAAGAGTTTCATGATAATGATCAATAACATCTTTGTCTCCACGACAAAAGGGCAGTGAAAAATATGAATATGTTTCTTGTCTATTGTGGTAAGGTCCAACAGTACTCATCCATAAAATTACTTCATCTCGATTTTTGTACTGCAATAAATTAAGTTTTATTAATGTACCATGATGCATAAACAGACACTAAATAATAATTGTGGCCATCGCTTCTATTTAGAATGGAACATTTTTTAAGTTAGTAATTACTTAATTGTAATGCAAGTGAATAGATAGGTGAGTTCTAATTTATGCATTTTATTCTTCACATACTACTTGAAGATTAAAATTTCTACTTGTGAGAAAGTACGTCATCTACTGACTGTAAGCTGAGAAAGTTGAAGTTGACTTTATTATGTTAACAAATCATCTGTAAAGACGTCTGAATAAACATGTGGTGTAAAACCTATAATGCTTTGCTTTTTATAATTTTAATATTCATATTCATTTTAATATTCCCTTTTAATATTCATGTTAATTTTAACTTGATACTCTGCAAGTATCAACTATAGTTTTCCCTTAGTATATCTTTAATATAAGAGAATTTTCACATTCATTAGTTTCATAATCTCACAATAATATCAATATGCAATTACATTATATAAATATCAAACACAAGATAATTAACACAACGCCCTCTTGATGACGTCTCCATCAAATCTCGGCTCTGACAACAGGACCAAAACCAAAACGACTGTCAGATTGCAACAATGTTCTAAAAATGTTGTTTACAAAGGTACCAGATTGTTGACAACGTCGCAATGACAAAAGAACATGCTTGACAGATGGACGCGAGAGGCAAACAAAAATATTGACACGTTCACAAACATAAACAGGGTTATGGGTTTGTGTACTGTCGGTTTTGGAGCAGCGGGCGCCAGTGGGTTGCCGAGGTCTGGCGCCGAGCGTGAAAAAAGGTCGGACCGAGCGACGGCGATGAGGAAGTAAACTCACGACGTGATTGTGTTCGTCTGCACGGATGAGCGAAGGTAGATTGAAAAGCGAGAGAAAGATGACAAGTGTGGTGGCACGTCGCATGGTGGATGTTGCGCCGGTGAATCGTCTGTTTTAAGGATGAATTCTGGGCGCCTCAACGGAGTCCTGGTGGAAACAGCGTGCCATAGATTCACGACGTGTTTTCTCCGGGAAACGAAGGGACACGGTGGATGATAAACATGAACGTGGTCGAAAGCCGAATATCGCCGAATCGGCGAGCCAGACTAAACGCGGCTCAACGACGGGACACGTATACAGCGTACATACACACGGGGCTCCTCGGGCTGAGGTTACTCGCTGCCGAACGGTGACACTTTGCGTCCCGGACAACAGATGGCACGAGCCACTTGCCGAGCCCCGGCTGCGGATACTCAATTCACATTCAGACTGTGATTTTGCATCATTTTTCAGGTTAAAAGACAGCGGCGGGAATTTATCGATGATTTGATTTTATGATGTTTAGATGTCTACGGCGCGAGGGCGAGTTTTTAATTTCTATAGGGGTGACAGCTGGTTGGTGACAGTTTGAATGGTTTGAGTAATTGGGATTCAATTCAGATTTTAGAATTTTAATTGTAAAATAGGGGCGAAAATACAATTTAAATCAAAATGTATAAATTTTATTAAATTAAATCAAACGATACACAATGGGGAAGCTTTCGGCATAAAAGGGTACAGTTTGATACAATTATTTGCAGCTCACTTTGTTCTTAAGAACTAGCTTCTTATTGGTTGGCGTTTGATCCAATTTAGTACAATTTATATATATTAATTTCAATTGCATTTGTGTTTATTTTACAATGTAAATTCTACAACGTAAATTCGATATAATCTCAATCTCATCATTAGCCGGTCTACATAGATTTTTTTATTATTATTAGAAAAGAGAAATTGTAATTTTTTGCAACAGCAATAACGTAAATGTTACGAGGATCGTTAAAAAAATCTGTTTCGTAATTGCGAAAATTTGTGACTTGCATAAAAAGTTATAAATACGACAAAGAATAAACCGATAACAAACTTGTATTGAAATGGAAAAAAAAAGAGTGAGACAGGGAAATTTGAGTTTACATAAACAAATGTCCAGAAACATACTGTTTACTGAATGACAATCTTATGCAAATAATTTTTCTTGGTGTTAAAATGTCGGAGTTTCACAGATAACTTTTTCTGTCCTATATAAGATTCAAGACGGGTTTTTCAAAGGCCAATTGGTTGTGTACACAAATGTGCTTTTTTGTTGTTGTTATAAAGAATTGTTTAAATAAAATTATAATAATGTTAAAATATAGTAATATGTATAATTCACTTACCTCCTAATATTATTTTCTTCGTCAGACACTGATAAAAATGAGAAAGTATCACATCAATCCTTACATGACTTGTAATTAAGTTTGAATCTTAAATCACCGTCACTAAAAGTAAACTTTCGAGTGTTTGCCTTCAAATTGCTATGAGCAAAGACAAAGTATCCTATTTGTAAAAAATGTACCGTTATTGAAAAAAAAATCTCTCCTTGTTTTTCATTCGAAAAGATTTTTTACGAATAAATAATAAAAAATAAATACATATAAAATAAATACATATAAACATCTAAATACTAATATGACAAATGTTCAAAAAGTCTTTGCCTTACTAATAGGCATCAAGCAAATTTGATTTTTTTAATTTAAAATACCAATTTCCCACAAAATTAACCATATTGCAAAAATAATTTGCATCAGTCTTTTCAGTATGAATACTACATTATAAAACGTAAAAATCGAATACGAAAGTATAAATTATACTTCGTTGATTTAGAGTTATCAGGAAATGTTGAAAAAATTGAACTCGTCTTTAACGATAACTTTCGCAACAAGTTCTCTATACAACAACAACACGACATGAAACTCGGATGCGAATTAATGACAAATCCCAAATTAAGTTGCATTCAATAATTAAATTTGATTAAATTAAAAACAAAGAGCTTCAATTGAAAATTCGGAATCGAAACAATTTCAGTTTATCGACATAAAACCGTACGACGGCGCTTTGAAAATTAGAAACTAATCTTTCCCAACGGAAATCTCAAAGTCCTCAAATGAGATCAACTTTCACGTTTGCCTTAGAGATGATGCACGGTGAAACGGCGCGGCGCATTAATATATTCCATATGCGCCGAACGAACTGGACAATCGCCGAATTTTAACGCCAACGAGTTGTCATGTCTCGTCGAAGTGAATCTATCGATGTGCAGTGCCGTCGTTGCGAAAGTGCAATTACATTTGCGTGGAAGCAGGGATTAGTATTCCCCACTTTTTGTGTTTTAAAACGATGACATTCGGATAGTGAGAGTCGCGGCAGTCACTTTACCTCACTCATGCCGCTTATAACGATAAACACGAGGCTTATAAACGCACGGCTGATTTTAGATTAGTGGAACAGTGATCCGCGTTTTCGAATTATCGCAATGAAGTGCAAGAATTGAATCCGCCGAATTGCAGTGATCGTTTTTCAACGCGTCGCGTTGCTCGAGGGACAAGTTGACGATGCTGCTGGTGCAAAGAAATATAATATTGATAGCGCTGTGCGAGTGAAGCTGCGATTGTTGTTTTGTCGCGTTTTCCATGCTAAACGAACGACTGATCTTTTCGGTCATCAAACTGGAATAACGTTTATGCAACTGACGGCGGATTTGACGTTTGGTGTCGCACGTGTACACGTGTTAATTAGATCTATAACTAATGTTTAGGTGAGAATGCCGATCTGCTTGAGAAAAACAAGTTTGCGGATTGTTTCGTAGGATTTCGTCGTGACTGCTGATTTGATTGATGTTTCATATTATTTTATTCACTATCACATTTATATATTCGTAACATGTATTACAAATATTAAAAAAAAAGTTATATATCTGAGAGTGAAATATCGTTTTACTCCAATTTTTACGACGAAAAAAGATATTTTTTTGTTTATAAAAATTGATGGTAATTGATTATAAGAACTTACAGTTAAAAAAAGTGATGGCACAAAAGTAATGAAGAAAATAAAAATATATTTATACTTTATACATGGTTTGAGATTAAATTTCAATTGTTTCCGATTCAAATTTGTTGCAAAAAAAAGAAGATATAAGTCTCCTGTACATGAATTATGCATGTTGCATCAAAGAGAAACAAAATTAAAATTACAGGACCTTCAAACGTGAGCAGTTATTAAAAACTAGTACAAAGTCAACTTTTTTTGTCATTTATCATTCCTGCGTTCAAAAATGCAATTTAACTTTGCCAACTGCATAATTTTGCGAAAATGTCATACAATTAATTGAATATATTATTAAGATAAATGAAGGCTCGATTTTGCACAATTGTTGTGCAAATGTCATGAGTGGTCATTTGTTTGCGTGATTTCACTTTATATGACAGTCATCAAAGAATTTAAGTACTGAATGCAGCAAGATAAAAATATATTTTACTATTAAATTTCACAGAACATACGCGGTATTTTAAGTAGACTCTAATATTGCGATCTTTGAACGCGATCGATATTTTCTCGAAACTTTGAAGATATTCCTTAAATTTGAAGAAACGTTCAAATAACAACAATGTCATTACATTATACTTACAATTATTAATACTTATATTACAATTAATATATATTATTAAGACATATAATTAATTTTAACAGATTTTATGAATAAATATGAGCGGCGTGGACAATCCTACATTTGAAAGTTTCGAACAAGTAAGTTTACAATCAATTTCTTAAGTTAAAAAAAAATGCAAATAACGATTACTTCAAATAAATAACAAATTTTAACATAATTCCAACATTATAAATACTTTTATTAACGTTGGCGAATAATGTTAAAATTTACAATTTATTTTGAGTATTCAAACAGTGAATGTTTTCATGAAGCTTTTTTTTTAGTATACATATATTATTCTTATTTTTTCCTTTTTTAATGAACACATTTAAATGCATACAAAAAGAGTAAAATAACATATAATTATGGTGATCGTAATTCAGTAAATAATGTGCAAATTAAATCGTTATTTTCAGCATGGATCAGTAAACAGACGTAATATTACTTCTAGTCAACCGAATCAGTATTGGAATAATGAGAGAAATAAGAAATTAAAAGTAGGCCATAAAAATTACGAAGATTCCGAATATGACTCGGATGATGATTTAAAATGCGGCTGGTTTTCGATCAGGCCAAAATCGTTACAAAAATTTCGCACTGCAAAATGGGCTCTGTTTTGGTTTTGCTGGTGCGCTGCATTGCAAGGTAATCTGTGATCCAAGATAATGTCGTTTCGCAATTAATTACATGGTATAAAACTGTCGTAAAGTAATTTCACCAAACAGGTTTGTCAATCCTAACATTTAAACGGTGAATTTGTCGCAGAAATAGATCAAAGGAAGTTAAAATGAAATACGAAAAATGCAACAGTTTTACTTGATCGATGATTTGCAGTTTGACAAAATTTTGCACTGCGAAAAATTTAACTAATATTATTAACTTTATCAAAATTATTTAGTCGATTGATTTTTAATTGGGTTAATTAAATTTATAGTTAAAACTTTTAATTATAGTTTGAGAACTGAAACACAACTGTATTTTTTGTTAGTTTTTGTATCACTATAACTATAACAATATAGTTCATTTAATTGAATCATAACAAATTTTGTTGAAATTAGACCAATTGATGATTACCATTTGCTCATTATGAGATTGACGCAACTTATTATTTGATTTAAGACAGCGAAGTTATACAAGTTGCCTATCTGATGGAGTATAGATTACAAAACGATAGATAGCTATTATAATTGTCATAATTGTAAGTCTAAGGTATCTGGGAGTACATCGTTTTTACTGCTTCCGTATCTATTATTGTATTGTATTTATTACACAATTCCGTACTTTGAAATGTATGATATCAATCTCATTGAAAAACTTTTCAATTGAAAACCACTTCAGTCAACAAAGTAGCTTATTTATTAATAAATATATATACTTTATTATACATTTTTGCAAGCCAGAAATATTTTTCCAGCAAAACTTTTTTTATTACTGTTTGAATTAATTCTTGTTACGTTAAAAAGAATTTTTTCATCACGTAAAAAAGAATCCGTATTTTGAAAGTATTTTTCTACTGGCAGTAAAAAGAAAGACAAAGTAATAAACTCTGTTGAAAATAATGTATTTTGCATTTTTGCGTTTGCAGTTTTGCATTAATTTTTTTTTTTTCAAAGAGAACTATTAAATGAAGAAAATTGTTAAATTAAATTACTGTTGTATTATTCTACAGGAATGATAGTGAATGGTTTTGTAAACGTAGTTATCACTACCATCGAAAAAAGGTTCGACTTAAAATCTTCACAAACTGGTTTGATCGCAGGTGGCTATGATATAGCCAGTTTATTGTTTTTAATACCAATTAGTTATTTAGGCGGACGTCCAAATTCTTCAAAACCGAGGTATATGTTACTATAAAATATATACTTTAAAATTATGCGAATTCATTGAAACAATTTTCAATTTCTGAAATATTAATATTTGTTGAGTTTTGATTATTGATTACAACACGATTTTATTATTTCAGGTATATTGGTTTGGGCCTAATTATTTTAGGTTTTGGTAGTTTACTTTTTGCTTCGCCTCATTTTATTGCAGAATCCTACAAAGCAAATATTCGTGACGCAAATGTTTGCCACAATTCAATGAACAATACAAGCGATTCAGTAAGTTCGAAATAATTTAATTGTTATGAACAAATATTTGAAAAACCACGGATATCAATAAATTACCTTCGTTGTAATAAATTTGTCACGTACATTTCACGATTTATGAAAAGTAACTTGTTGATATTGAAAATACACAACAAATTTGTAAAGAATAATCTATAAAATAAAAATTTATAATTAAATTCTTTTCTTTCTTTTTTTTTTATGAAAAACGCGTCTCAAAGTATTCCAAATCTATAGCAATACATATCAATATAACATAATTTTTATTGTAGGATGTGTGCGAAAACGACGATGGAGATAAAATTGAATTGCACAGTTCCTTTTACTTAGCAATATTTTTAATTGCACAATTTTTCAATGGTGCAGGCGCTACTCCGTTTTTTACTCTCAGTGTCACTTATTTAGATGAGAATGTGTCGAAAAAGATGTCTTCAGTATATATAGGTAAAATATAGATTAGTATATTTTTCCACTAATTATTTTTTTCCTCTGATTTTAAAAAAATCCACCAAGGTCACAAAAATTAGTGAAATGTGGGAACTTGAATGAAAAAAAAAACTCGTTGATTGCACAGGAAATGAATATGTTACTTTAACAAATTTATTTCACATGCAGTCAACAGGGTTTTCTTTTATTTTCTCCGGCGACAACATTTTTCTTCTCAATCTATAATTCATTTTTATATACCTTCAGGTATTTATTACACAATGGCTGTTGTTGGTCCTGCTTCAGGATATGTTATTGGAGGAAAATTGTTAGATATTTATACAGAGTTTATTACTGTTGACGCTAGTTCGTAAGTGTTTAAACTTTTACACTATACTTCATCGTAATGTTTCAAATATTCAAATTCAAATATTCAAAAAAACAAAATATTAATGCGAATGTTGGTGCAAATATTCAAATATATTTAAGAGCCTTTTTTCCAATCGTATTCTAATTCATCTAATTTATTTATTTATTTGAAATAAAAAATCAACTCGTAAAAGTAAATTGATTTCGATTTCAACAGACTTGGATTAACACCAGATAATAATCTGTGGATTGGTGCTTGGTGGATTGGATTTGCAATAGCTGCAGGTTTTTGCGTATTGATTGCGATACCACTGTTAGCATTTCCAGCTCGATTGCCAGGTAACGACAAGCAATTAATAAAAGTGTCTCAAAAAATTATGTTATAAATTCTGTAATCATATGCGAAAAAAGGAAGTAATTATTATATCATTTTTGATAACAGGATCGCTCGAGTTGGCAAAGGAAAAAGTCTCAGAAGCTCATCAAGGTTCTTCGACTTCGACGACCGTGACTTTTTCAAAAATCCACGAGCTGCCTAAAGCGTTCATAACTTTAATGCGTAATCCTGCGTTTTTCATGATAAATTTAGCTGGCGCAAGCGACGGCTTATTAATCGCTGGATTTGCAGCGTTTCTTCCGAAATTAATTGAGAATCAATTTAGCGTCAGCGCGAGTTCTGCGGCTTTCCTGATGGGTAAGTAATTTCAATGACGAAAACGTTATTCCAATTATCATGTAAATTTCATTTCCATAGAATCGTTTAAAGTAATTCAATTATACTTTGTCATCATGGTTTGAAGATCTTTTTGATAAAAGTAAATTTTCAAAATCAAGGTTTAAAGCGAACCTATTTCTTCTAAAAACCAAATTATTTTAAACTTTAAAAAAGAACCTATTTTTCTATGGAGTGAAAAAATTTTGTTCAGGTTTGGTCACAGTTCCTGCAGGGGGAGGAGGTACTTTCATTGGAGGATACTTAATAAAAAAGTGGAATTTGCAATGTAAAGATATTTTGAAATTTTGCATCGTTTCAACCGGTTTGTGTGTTATATTTTCATTCTGCTTCGTATTAAGTTGCCCGAACGCCAGTTTTGCCGGACTCACTGTCCCTTATTCTGACAATAAAGAGTGAGTTATCAAAAATCAAAGATATTTTAATAATCTACGTTAAAACGATTATTGTTCAAATCGCTTTTTAAATTTAACTTTCAGGTTTTCTTTAAACAGCCCCTGCAACGAAAATTGCGGCTGCTCGAGGTATCAATACAACCCGATATGTGGTGTTGATAATGTTGTGTATTTTTCTCCCTGCCATGCAGGGTGTCAAGAGGAAATTTCTTTGGAGGATGTAAAAGTATGCATCTCAACAATTTCGGCTGCTTGATTGATCAATGATGAAATATCATTGATTGAAACAATGAAAACTTTCATAGAGTTATACTATAAAAGTTGCATCGTCTGATACCACCGTTTTATGTTTCTGTTTTTTATGATGTAATCAAACGATCCTATTTTGATATAGAGTTATCACCAAAAACGACGCTTAGCCCGGAGAAATTAAGACAGACTTATGTAAACAATGTTTTGTCTTTTTTTCTCTCCGAGTCAACTGTCCTTTTTGGTGGTAACTCTATCTTGATAGGTCTGGTAGGCCATGAAGTGATTCAATGAATACCACTGGATAAAACAGTGACAGCCATAGAATCAAACAATGGTACCTTCATAGTATAATTCTACGTAAGTTCTATGATGCTTCTCTCGGTGTACTTTGCTCAATTATATATCTTTTTGATGCATTTAATTAACAAGCAAATATTTACAACAAATATATTCTTAAATATCCGTTTCCAAATTCAACATTCATAATCATATTTGCAGGTATACAAAGAATGCAGTTGCGTAAACAGAACTGCGTTAACAATTTTGAACGATACGAGCGACGGTAACATCACGTACACCGGAATTAATACCACTTGCGAGACTGCTTGCTCATACATTTGGCCATTCATCGTCATGATGTTTCTCAACATGTTCTTTACGTTTGTGTGCACAATGCCAGCTTTGTCTGCCACTTTGCGCGTGGTCAAAGACGAGGAAAGGTCGTTTGCGCTGGGAATACAGTGGATCAAAGCCAGAATTCTGGGAACCATACCCGCTCCAATCATTTTTGGTGCCTTAATCGACGAGACTTGTATTTTGTGGCACGAATCTTGCGACGGGAGGGGCGCTTGTTTAGTTTACGACAACTTTTATATGGATAGGTAAATGTCTTTTGCTTCTTCCTTTGTTATGATCACTACAAATTGAAGTCCCTTATAAACTATTCAAATTAAGAAGTTTAGTAGTTTCAAAGTACTTAAAATAAGAAATTTCACCAGAACAAGTAGTTTAAAACTACTAAACTTCTTAATTCAAGTAGTTTGCAAGAGACTACTTTTTCTAGTGATTGGGTCATTTTTGGATCTGTTAAACTCAGTCATTTGAGAGTAATAGTATATTATTGCTGAGGGCGCCACTGCGCCCGAGGCATGTACACTGTTTTACGGACCGAGGGAGCGGACGGTAAAGTGGAACTTACCGTCCTAGGGCGGTAAAGATGCTCGAGGGCGTTTACTGCCCGAGGAGCGGTTAGTTCCAATTTTTTCCACTTCCAGGGTGCGTAAATATCATTATTTGTAAAGATAATATTGATACAATAACATGCGCAAACGTAAAGAAAATTTTTTGCGCAGGTAATTTGGTAATTATAACTGGCGGAATTCAATTAAATGATTTGGTTGAATTAATGAGATCCTTTTTTTTTCACTGTATGCTTTCAATGGAATAAGAAAGTTGAATATGATCAACGCTTTTTTTTACTACAGGTATATGCTGGCGTTGGCAATCGTGGGAAAAACGGCTACTTTGATATTTTACATCCTGTCTTGGAAATATTACGTGCCGCCAAAAAGGAACATAATTTCTATTCACACGATATCAAGATAGCAGTGCAACAAGGGGTGAAGTTCCAAAATACACGTGATAAAAATTTTTAAGTATTGTGAGATACATTATTTATAATACGTTGTTAAAGTTTTTACTCTAAAATATACCGCACGTATTTTTTTGTTGATTAGTTGTACACTTGATTGGTATCAAATCGTAGAAATAATATCCCAGCGAACGAACAATGACTATCAGCTACGCTTCCAGGAACATTAATACGATAAATATACGATCAATTAGTACAATTCAAACCTTCGCGAGAATAGTAAGTTGCGACGCATTTGACTAATGTTTATTAAACAATTCTAATGGACCGATACGATTTAATTGGAGTTCAATGTACACACAAAAGTGCATAAAATATTTAGCCTCAGTTGACATAAAGTCTAACGAGCTCAAAGTACTTAAAGTATTAAAAATTAAAATATTAAATAAGCCTTGTAACATTTACGCGAATTCACAAACTTAATCTCGTTCAAACGCAATATTTTATTCGATAGAATTCGTCGTCATTTTACACGACGAATTCGACCAATATCGTCAGTTTGATCGAAAACCCTTTAGTCTAGAGTAAAAGTTTGTTTGATTAGCACTGAGCAGACTTTATGCAAAGCCCCGTACAGTTTTGCGATCTGATGCTTGTGATTTTATCAAATGGATCAAATTCGATGATAAATTCGACACCGGTTTTATAAACCGGCCACCCTGTATAACGATAGGCCTTCGAGTATTACAAGTCCGGTGAAGGGTATAAGAGGGGATTCCGTGAAGTTCTTTCAGAGCGCATGCTTCGCGAGTTGAACATATCGTTGACGGTTTAGTCGCGGATATCGACTTCGGTGATATTCATTTAGCGAGGCGCAAGGGCGCTACAGTTAGAGACATCTAGAATTTTCGTTCCAACCACGCGCTTTTCGTCAATTTTCGCAAGGTGTGCCGCGCTCGATTCAACCTTGTGGAATCGTTTCCGACTGAAGTATAACGAAAGTACGCCCGAACGCGGTTTGATAATTTGGCCGACCAACTTTTCGGCAATCGATCTCAAGGCTGCTGCAGAAACTATTTTTATTAACACCAACGAAACGCGATGGCTTGCAAAGTCAAAGTCGAATCGCCGAAAATCAAGTATAAGGAGGACTGTATCGAGGCCGAGTATGAATATCAAACGACGAAAATTGTTTCGCAGGACTCCACTTCTTGCACTGTAAGTAGTGTCTTTGTGCCGATCATTTCTGCTATTTAATTACTGCTAATTTTTTTTTTTTTTTTTTTAGTTTAAAATAATTTCAGAATCTGAATTTGAACATAAATTTAGAAGTGGTTATGAATAACATTTCGAGTATAGAAATTAAAAAATACTTTACTATTTATGATCTATTGATTTTTGACAATCATTCGATGTTGGATTTATTTTACATTTAGACGTTTTCTTATTAAATCTGCAATTTCATATCATGCTTATCGTATTATGTTTACAGTACTGTATTCACGTTTGGGGTTTGAGCAAAAGTCTGTTTTCGATTTTTCTATTTGTTTTTGTGACCAGGAAATTCGTATTTGTGAATAAATTATGTTTTGTATACATATATTAAGTGAACTGGTTGTTACGTTTCTACGAAATTGAATTGATGATAAAAATTGAATAGTGGAAATTAGATGTTATTGCTCAGTTGTTTAAATAGGAATTTCACTGTTCTAATCATAAACTTAAATCGTTATAATAACGGCAAAAATCGATGTAACTAAGTGCGAACAGCGTGGGAGTCAAATGTTGTATGGAATAGATAAAGGTTTAGATATTAGAAGCAGAAATTAATGAAAATTTGAACGTTTTCGAATTTCGTTTGTTCTTATTATATTACTGAATTGTTTAAGTAATTTTTCAATACTTTATTATTGATTTTTAATTAATTAAAACTAGAATTCACATTTTAGAAATTATAGATGGAACAGTAAAGATAATCGCTGATGATTAGATTTGAAATCTGTTGTAGTGAAATATTGTTTTGGAATAATGATATTTATTTTATATCTCTAAAATTGTACTAGAATTGAAGCGTGAATAACAACTGAAAAATGTCAATGACTTCTAATGTATATAAAAGACTGACATATTTTTGCAGATCAAACTGATATCGAAAAGCCTCTTCTAATATTTATCTTAATTAGTTACGGTAGAAAGATTTTAAATACATATTATTTAGTCTAATCATAAAATTTAATTATGTAATTATGAAATGCAATTAAATAATAATGTTACAATACACGAAATAAAATTAAAAACGACAATTCGCAATAATATAGATGAAAAATTACTATAATAAAATTTAAAAAATATCAAAATATTTCAAAATAAGTTAAAATATAGAAATAGCATAATTTTCTGCGAAAAAGAAAACATTTAATACGAAATAGACTCAATTTTTCCGAATTTTTTTCACATTATGAATCGTTGGTATATGATACTACCGTAACTGTAAGAATTTTGAAATTTGAGTTCATTAACACCTCGTTAGAAAATTTACTACTCTTTTGATCACAAACATAGTAGGTCAATAATTAATGAAAAGAAATTTTTTACAGGTCATTCCCGAAACTGAAAAACTGTTAATAAAAACGAAAACAAAAGTTCCTAAATT
Source organism: Aradophagus sp. ZL-2020 (assembly GCA_022817685.1). Lineage (NCBI taxonomy): Eukaryota > Metazoa > Arthropoda > Insecta > Hymenoptera > Scelionidae > Aradophagus > Aradophagus sp. ZL-2020. The sequence goes on from JABFOV010000245.1 coordinate 27,638, forward strand.
AGGAGTAATGTTAGTCGGCTGGGGTGGAAACAATGGAAGTACATTTACGGCTGCCCAAATTGCAAACAAACTGAAGCTTTCATGGGAAACTAAAGATGGCACCAGAGAAGCTGATTGGTAATTTTTTTTGTCTATTAAAATATACCAATCATTTTTGTAGAGTGTTATATTTTTAAATATATCAATGGCACTTTTTTTATTACTATGAGTGTTGAAGAAACACTGATGACATTAGATCAGATGTCATTTGAATAGATTTTGCATGTCTTGTTCAAATGTAATAAATTTTATAGGTATGGTTCCCTTACGCAAGCTTCAACCGTTAAACTTGGCAATTACAATCACAAAGAATTTTACGTACCTATGACGTCGATGTTGCCGATGGTCCATCCCAACGATATCGAAATAGATGGATGGGATATTTCCAGTAAAAATCTCGCAGATTCTATGAAACGTGCCAAAGTCGTAGACATCAATCTGCAACGTAAATTAGAACCATATATGATTAATATGAAGCCTCGGAAAAGCGTTTATTATGGTGATTTTATAGCCGCGAATCAGGTACATTAAAAATATTCGATCGATATAATTTATTGAACATATAATAAAAAGTACAAATTTACTACGAAATTTTGAGCGTGGCAATACATTGTTTTATAAACAATTTATCAAGATTTTGTCCTCTTTCCAAGAATTTTTATATAATTGCAATAATCGTAATTAATTCAACGATATTTATGAAAAATATTCATTTCCCTTAACATATTATTAATATCGTTACATTTTTTAATACTAAAAAGCTAGAAGATTATTATACACTCAATATTGCATTTGTGTCAATAACAGGAGAAAAGAGCAGATAATGTTATACCCGGATCTAAATCCGAGCACGTAAAACAGATAAGGAAAGACATTCAAGATTTCAAGAAGACCAAGAATTTGGATCAAGTGATAGTGCTGTGGACCGCGAATACAGAACGCTTTTCCGAAATTATTGCCGGCGTAAATGATACGGCCGATAATTTACTAAAAGCAATTGAAGACAATCACCCTGAAATTAGCGCCAGCACAATTTTTGCTGTGGCTGCAGCTTTGGAAGGAGTAAGTGTAGAATCAATTATATATGATTATGCAATAATTTTATAAACAATATATTGATTATATAAAAAGTAATAGTGTTATAATATATAATATAAAGAGTAAAAAAAAATTGTTATAACATTATACGTTAATATAATAATGATGGTAATAATAATAATAATAATAATAATAATAATAATAATAATAATAATAATAATAATAATAATAGTGATAACTTTGATGTAATTGATAAAGTAATGAATACTTAAATAAGTTTAATTATCATCCTTTTTTTTAATCATTTTGTATATCAAAATTTATTTTTTTCAGTGTACATATTTAAATGGTTCACCACAAAACACATTTGTACCTGGCGCCATTGAATTAGCTGAAAAGGAAAAAGTATTTATCGGAGGTGATGACTTCAAATCAGGACAAACGAAATTAAAGTCCGTTTTAGTAGATTTTCTTGTTTCCGCTGGGATAAAACCTGTATCAATTGTCAGTTATAATCATTTAGGCAACAATGATGGTTACAATTTATCAGCTCCTCCGCAATTCAAGTCCAAAGAAGTAAATAATTGATGCAATTAAACTTCAAAAATTTCTCTCTTAATTAATTCAAAACACTAATTGTCCATTTTTAATCATTACAGATTTCAAAAAGTAGCGTGGTCGACGACATGGTCCAGTCGAATAAGATTTTGTACAAGCCAGGTGAAAAACCTGATCATTGTATTGTTATCAAATACATTCCGTATGTTGGTGAGTATTTGTAACAATAATAAAAAAAATTGCACACGTTTGTGTGATACACGTGTATAAACAAAATCAATTAAAGATACAAAATTCATTTGAGTAAACATCACTGAACTTTAAATAAATAATACATTGTTCAATTTGTTATTTTTTTCGCATAACTTTTTGCTAAAATATCTTTTGGATTTTTGCTAATAAAAAAAGCTGATGTTTCGCCTTAAATTGAATCGTTGAATCTTTGATTACAAAGCCACACGAAAAAATTTATGGTCTGGGGATTAAAGCTTGTTTTTTATGTTTTCGGGATTGCTGAACTCAAAGTCTATATGACTCCATCACGTCATGTTTTGATATAATATTGTAATACTGTGGATATTAAATTATTATTATTATTATTATTAATTGATATTGATTCTCAAACAGGTGACAGTAAGAGAGCTATGGATGAATACACATCAGAAATAATGTTGGGCGGACATAATACCATTGTCGTGCACAACACATGCGAGGACTCTCTACTTGCAAGTCCTATTATATTGGATCTCGTCATCATAGCTGAGCTGTGCTCGCGTATAACTTTTAAACGAGAAAAGAGCGACGAGTTCGTCGGATTTCATAGTATTTTGTCGATACTGTCTTACTTGTGCAAAGCTCCCCTGGTGCCCGCTGACACTCCAGTCATCAATGCACTTTTTAAACAGCGATCAGCAATTGAAAACATTTTACGAGCTTGCTTGTCTCTTCCCCCGGAAAACAATATGTTACTTGAATATAAAATGGATTTTACTAAAATCGGGCAGTAATTCGATTTGATCGTCTGACTGCAATATTTTTTATAACGGTAAAAGAAAAGAAAGAAAGCTTCTATGTAAATACAATCATACCCTAATTGAAGGATTTCAGGTTTGTATTATAAAAAAAGTGTCTTGCAGATTGTAGTGGTTTTTGTAACAGAAAAGTCAGAATCAAACATTCAATATTTACCTTAAAAAATATATATAGAAAAATTAAACTTAAAAAATATTAGAACTTGGAATTCGCATAAATAATTTAAATACTATGTTATAAGTACATTCTCGTGAATTTTTATACATAATTTTTTTATAAATAATTTCAAGACAGTAATAATATTACGTAGCACCTCATGATTTTTTTGTTGCAAAAATAGCATTTTACAAGACGGTTTTTATGATTCATTTACCAGGACCCATTATGGAACAAAGTTAAGAAAACATATTTTAAAGCACTACTTTGTGCAACAGATATAATTTTCATAAACTACATATTACCTTGATGATGACATTAGATTTTTTTGAGTGACATTACATTTTCATAAACGCGATGGAATTTTAATACTCAATTTATATGAATAAAATTGTAAAACATTGAAAAAAAGACTAATTAATAGTTATTGAGAAGACAATGATAATTTAACGAATTTAAAACCTTTTATCAAAGAGATGAATGTGTTTTCACAGAAAACCATGAAGATAATATTTACTAACGATTAATTATTTACTAGGGAACTTTATCGAATTCAGATCATGAATTTTTGTATAAATAATATATGAATGTTAAATGACAAATTTATCTGTCAAACTAGAATTTTAAAATATTTTCGTAACTTATATTTTGGATGGTTTTATAAAGATGATCGGAGTCTATTTGCGTTTCAAGTTCCAGCTGATTACCGATTGCATTTTGGATATTGTATCTTTTTTTTTTTCAAATGTTTGAACATAAATTTTTATTTTTATTCAGGATACGTGAAACAATTTCCAAGATACATTTTAGAATCCTCTGTAACTCGAAGCGCTAATGCATACAACGCCTGATTTTAACATAAGACTATTGAACAATAAATGAATTGCAATTTACATCTACTTTGTATCTGAAGAATCTCAACATAGTTTACTTGATTGAGAAGATACCTTTAACCAGGACTTTTAACCAGGGTATTAATAGTAACATTATTGAAAATATTTTGACTGTTTACACCTTGAATATGATTTACTTAAAAGTTAGCACATGTATCAAACAGTATTGATTTATTTACTTAATTTTTGAATATACATTGTAAAGTTGCATTTATAACACACCGGTATTTTTTTAATCAGAAACATTTACTAAAACATGATTAAATCAACAGTTAAAACAGCAATAATTTTTATTCTTTTGTACTTTAAATGTGTATCGCATGTCATATATATATATAAATATACATATGAAATATAATGATATATACAAATGAAATATTACTGCTTCGGGTGTTTGAATGTCAGAAGTATGCACGTTATTTTACAGAAAAGCGAGTGATAAAATGGAACTTACCGCCCTTGAGAACGGTAAAAGTGCTCATAACTTGAGAGCCATTTTACAGCCCAAACAGCCATTAGTTCCACTTTTGTTCGCTTTTGAAGTGCATATTTAAATATAGATCAAATTAAATAGAAGTTATACTTGAAACAAAATTAAACTGCCCTTATTATTTGATTTATTCAATTATGTGGTGTTATAATTACAATTAACTGCTTTTTCCGAGAAGCTGAAATATTACCTTGTACACCGAGGGGGAACAATATTTTGTAAGCTATAAGTATATATTTTATAATTAAAAAAATTCCCAAATAAAGTTGATATTTACTCAATACTACGTTATTATCTTTTGTTATTAATTCCTATATACACTCAAATTTCGATCAAATCTCAATCTCCATCAAGGAAGCGAAATTCTCGATACGAAGTTTATTTTCACATAACTTAGGCAGCACTGATAAAAATGATTATCTTCTGTCTAAATTTTGACTTTCTTGAGCACAGATCAAAATTAATCTACAGCCAAGACTGAAATTGTCTTAAAAATCATGCGCTTGCGCATATGCGTTGCGTAAATGCGTGGCGGCGCTCGAGTCAGTCTTCTATAAAAACGTAATCCGTCTTGACTGAAGACTTTTTGAATGTAGAGTTAAAAACGTTTTCGGCGAAGACGTTACAATCTTGACTAAATAATAAGACGTTTTCCGTCTTCAGCCAAGATATTCCATCTTGCATACAATAGACATTTTTCAGGTGAGGTCAATGAACACACACAAATGCTTCATCAGAATGTTACCTTGATAAAGACTGGATTTTTTTTTTAATTTTGATTATTTCCACAAAATTTGCTAAATTATTTTCTTGTATGTTTAAATACAAGTCTTAAAATGATCACTATCGGTAAAGTAGGTTTGATTAATCACTTTATACTTTCACTTTAATATCAAAAACAAATATTTCCAGTTAAATGTAATTTCTGTTCTCAGTGAAACGAAAAACATAGTATTAATATATTTCTAGTATATTAATAGTATATTATCAATTTAATATTAATGTATTGCCAATATATAATCATTATATTGTAAATATATTGTTAATATATTAATAATATACTCTGAATGTATTCTTCATACACTAATATTATATTTTTGGTTTCACTAGGGATGTCCTAAAAAAATGTATAATTTATTCTAATTATATACGTTTGGAATAAATATATTAAGAGTTTACTTTCAAAAAGTAATTTTATTAATATACAACTTTTACATAAAACTTTTAATTTTCTATTTTTGACTTTCTGATCAGCGAGATTCTTCTAGTATATCTTGTATTGTATTTGTGCGTTATATCGAAAATCTAATTCCGCTATTGCTATAACTTTGTTAAAGGCGTCGCAATGAGCATCAACGTTCTCGCGAATCACAAATCCAAAAAGCAAACAAAAAGATTACACAGACAACGATCTACGACTCAATAATATTTTCTTTGGTATCTTTTTAATGTGATAATTAATACTTACAAAAATACAAAACCTTAGAAAGGGAAAAATATCAAAATTTATATCGTGTTCCTAAATAATGATAATGGTTATGTCTCCTTGCCAGTTTGTTCAATAAAATATATGTTAACATAATTAAAAACACAATTGAACAACATTCTTAAATGTGACATTGCAGTACTGTACAACATAGGTTCTTCGTTACATAAAAAAGAAGAATTAAGCTAAGTTAATTGTTAAGTAAATTTTCTAAATGTATAGTTATTAAAAAAGGGACGATAATATTCAGTATTTAAAATATGTTTACCATTTCTGATCAGCTTTAGTATTCAATAAAGCATAGCTCATGTATAAAGATATGGACTGATATACATAACAATGATATAATTACACCAGATAAAGAATAATTGCGAATAGATGATTTTAATGATACATCGTAATATACTTTCCTCTGTAAAATTTATCAAGTATACCGAAACAAATGGTTTACGAAGATTGATTGTATTTATACGTGATAATAATAATAATAATATTAAAATAAAACAGGAGTCTATTCGTTTACTTAAGCAACATGTTATAATTAACAGAGCAGTTTGATAAAGATAAATGATGTAGTTATATGTTTTTAATAAAATTATTGGAATATATGAGTACAAATTTAAAGGGATATGAAAAAGTCCCTGATTTTTATGTATTGTTTAACAACAAACATATTAAAACGGACGTAAATCACAGGACGGTGTCAAAGCGGTTTCGACATTTTAAGACGAACACACACTTTCGTAACAAATATAACACGTTCAAAGTGACTTGAGTGTTTTATCGATATGCCGCAATGTTGACTCTGATACAGATTCGGACAGCGCTTTTCGAAAGCCGTCGCAATGCATTAACTGTCGGAATATGTCTTTTGCGTAGTTCCTGAAACACAATTTGATTGCTCAGTCAGCTGTTGCTTATTTCTGTAACATCTTGCGACAAATTACCTAGCATTTAAGTTTCCGTCGATAAGAAGCTTGGCGCTGGTATTCAAATACTTGTTTCTTGCATCTCGCGGCAAAGTCATGATATTGGTTGGCCCCAAACGATGTAAAATCGAGTAAAGGAGACGCCCTGTTGTCGCTCGGACGATCGCATTTTGATGACTACAAATGTCATTCCAAATTGTAATTAACGATTAAACAGTTTCCTAACAGTTTCGAGAAAGTAAACGTTCTTAAAAATATCCTTTTGGTCAAACATTTTTCATTTAGACCTAATAGATATCCATTTAATTATTTTCTTAAAAGAAATCTTTTTCATTTAAAAGGATCCTTTCTCCCAAAAGGATTCACATTGATTGAAAAGGATTGCGAAGACAAAGATATTTTTGTTTTAATGAAAAAAGGTATTTTTATCAGTGAAAAAATAAAAGTGTCGATGATGTAATTAGACAACTTTGTTGTCGTTAGGTTTGCTATAATTATTGTCAATTTAAAAAAAACTCAGTTGTGTTTAATATTTAAGTTAAACATGATATGAATAGAATACTTAAATGTCTAGTTGTAATGGCTTGTTTAGAGTAAAATTTACCATAATGATTGTTGATTTAATATTAGAGTTATAAATTAATTTATTATACGTATTGTATGAATTAACTCACGTCGCTCCTCTTTGAACAATAATACTAATTGTTCTGTGGGGTGGGAAGTTATCCACTATTCGATCTAAAGCTGTGTTGCTGTCGGCTCTCAAAAATTTATTAGTGTCTGCGGTTCGGTGTAATAGTGGTTTGATTATATCATCTAAATCCTGTTAAAATAAGAAATGAAGGACCAATGTTTGATCACTCGTTGAATTTCTTAATATTTTAACTCGAAAAATTATCTTACTTGATCGGCGATTCGAATATTACAATTAAATACGTCGCCGGCAACCGAGCAGGCAGTTCGTGCGACTTGTGAACGTAAATTTTTTATGTGACGTCCTAATAATCTTGATATCGTCCCGGAAGGGCACGTATCCAATAATTCTGGTTCCTGACGAGCTATTTGCGACAAGTTGTTAAGACCTTTCATAGTTGTTTCCCTAAAAAATAGATTTAAGTTACTTTTTATCGAAGGATCGTATCGAATACACTCGAAAAAATATACGAATCCTTTCAAATTATTAAGAAGTCAAGTTTCAAATAATCTGATAAATATCTTTTCTTTGAAATCTAGCGTGACATCTTCAGTTGTATATAATTAATATTCAGTTAATATTTCGTTGTACAAAAAATTAATACATCAACAGATTTATAGTTTGGCCAAATAGTTTAAAAAAACCTAACTCATATTTTAAATTGTAATTCTTAATTTACTCAAATATTTCGAAAGAATTGTTTTTACCAATCTTTGTTTTCTAATTGTGCAAAACATTGTTGCAGATTGATCTTCGATTTTGTACTGATCTGTTTTTTCAAGCTTGCAACTTTTTTAATTGGTGTCATTTTCCTTGATTTTTTTGGTGAGTGGGTAGAATTATTTTGTTCCTGCAAAAAAGATGCATTTAGTAAAACGTGTACCCACTGTGTACAAAATTAAATAACACAAACTGCTACATGTTCATGTTATAAACAAATTTTCACTATATATTTTAATACACACTGAACAGACATTGAAAGTTACTTTAAAAAAATGTAATGCGTTATCGTTAATTTGCAATAAAATAATGTATTTCCATTACCGTTTCGCCAAATAATAAAACGTTTTCCGTTATTTATTTCTTCTCACCCGTTTTATGGTCGAATACCTAAGCAACTGAATTAAAATTAAAAGAAGTACAAGAATCAAAGCAAACACAGCGTAAAATCTAATTCGAAGCTCACTTCAGCAATATTTTAGTAATGAAATCCAACAACTTATATTTAAAACGTATTATTTTAATGAAAATAATTAAAACCAACAAGAAAGTGATATCATTATTACCGTTACTTTTTGAATGACTTGAAGCAAAAATTTAACGCGTTACGCGTTACTCAAATTTATTACTGTTTTTGTATAACGCGTTACAAATAAGACGTTACTCCCAATGTCTGATTTTAAACCAAATATATTTTATTTAAAGGTAAATTTAAATATGAAGTAAATTATAGTGTAAAGTGTAGTATACTTTAAAGATCAGCCTCACTCAAATTGCGATAAATTGTGTTTTATACATAAAAAATGTCTCAAATCAAAACACTCGTTTTAGTAAGCAGTGTCTCAAAATACATTATCATTAATGTTTATCATAATATCGAAATTTAGTGCCATATATTTTCGAAATTTCTAAAAAAATATAGTAAACGTTTGTCTTCTGAATAAAATGTGATGACATTTGTTATTCTCTTTTCCCAGTATATGTACCTTTTTTTTACTCTCTTCGTCACTTGCGCTGACGAGCTTGTCCTTCGAACCTTCGGACTGAACACTTGACGTTTCAGTCCCTTCGAAGTTTTCCGGCTGATTGATTTCAGATTCGTTATCATTATCAGTCTTATTGTCACAGGTTTCGGAGCTGATGCTCTTCCGTTCCACTCGACTCTGATTTTCGTTTTCACGAGCATCATCGTACTCGCCATTAATTTTCTCACCAATTTCAACTTCTTCGACTGCGACTTCACTACCATATGTTTCTACATTACTGTTGTCGTAGTGGTCCAATTGATGGCCAAAATAGTCCTCCACGTGAGATTCTGTCGCATTCAAATTTTGTTTGTCGTAAACTTCAATCTGTATTTTGTCGTTACTTTCTGCGTTGCTAATCAAAATTTTGTTTGCGTTGGAATCCACGCTTTTTGTTATCGTTTCGCTGTCATTTTCAGTCTTATTCTCCGTTTCGGTGTCATTAGACACTGGCGTGTCATTATTTCCAATCAATGGTTCATTTGATACTGTTATTTCAATTGAATCTTCGGAATGCTGAAATATTCGCAAATGACAGTATAGTAAACGATATTATGTTTCTTATTTCGTTTTCTTTCTGTCATGTGACTGTGTTTATAATCAATGTATGGTTGGTGGATGTGATGATAGGTATACATTAAAGCATGTGTATTATAGATGTTGTTTAATAAATTCTATTTCTAAAATGTATAATGTTGTATTGAAACATATTACGCAAATGTCTTGCAAAAAGTGAATGAAAATATAATATTGACAAAAGAAATTTGAAAACATAGTGAACGAGAAAAAAATTGAAAATGTTGACAGTTAAGCATAAATGTGATTCATAGATATGCTGCGATGAAACATTAAAAAGTTCTTAGCATTGAGAGATTTATATTAGAACGATTGACGAATACAAGCCTTGTGGAATTAAATGTTGTGTTGAAAATGTTGTTCTTGTTGAACGATCAAAAAAAAGTTATAGAAAAATGTTTTGAGCGAAGATAAACCGTCCTGTTAAAAATAAATTTCTTTTCTTTTTTTATTGACAAACAGCTTTTCTACATTAAAAAGATGTTTTTCGCAAATAAAAATATTTTCAAATTTATAAAGTATTTTTGGTTTAAAAGTTTACATACTTCGAACAGTATAAAACACTTTTACTCGATCTTATTTTTTCTTCTCATTTTTAAAAAGTATTTCTATGAAAACTAATTTGGAAAGATCGACGCATTTGATAATGATCTGCAGTAATGCGATGAAATAAATTGTGATATGTAGTTTTGACTGATTCTTACTTTGTCATTTGACTTAGTACTTATGTTTGATTGCCTCGAAAACAGTTTTCTTTGTGTCACAGGACCAGATGGAACTTTTATTGAAATTGAGTTTACATCATCTGAGGTTTCAAATGAAGATTGGAACTCTAAACTGTCTTCTTGTACTAACTTTGAAGACGATAAATACTTGCGCTTATTTTGCGCATCTATTTCATTAGTTTTTACCTTTAAATTATAAAGTTTTTAATAAATATAAGTTACTATATACTTTTATAACAGTTTACCAAATATTGTTTGTATACTTTTAAAATTACAAGTCAAATTAAAACAGAAAATAAAAAATGTCATATTAATATTAAAAGTGATGTATTATTACCAGATACCAAAGATATCCAATTTTATTTCAAGCTAAAAATGACCTATTTGTTTAATTTGCATATTCTTTCAAAAAAGATACTCTGCAAAAACAAGTCTAGTTTTGAAACACTGAATAATGTTTTCGACATCAAAAAAGGACTTGTTTTTGTAGTGTTATAGTCAAGTTAATGTTCTCGGTGTAATTTATATTTCTTCGAATTCTACTGCCGAAAGTACAATGTTTACCACTGATTCCTGAAGTTCCTTATCTGTATTGGCGTAATGCTCGGTGGCCGAGCTCGAGCCTTTCTCGACGAACGACTCATCGGTGAGTGATTCGATCGACTCCGATCTTTTGAAATTGTCATTGTGGAGGAATAACGGAACTTTGAGAGTGGCGATCGAAGGAAGAGACTTGTTGCACGACAGCTTTCTCGTCAGCTTTTTTGGCTCGTGCTTTGCCGAGCTCGCGTTCGCCGATTTGGTCAAACGCGAGTGCACGGTCGTCAGCTCTTCCGTTGGCGCTTTTTCGGGCTTCAGTGATTTGCGCTTGCCGAAAGTCTGATTGAATATCTTTGTTCGTTCGTTCCCTATCACTGGCAATTTATCGTCCGAGCTCTTTTGCTTTTCCAGACTCTGCTTGGAAACTCGCAAGTTTCCGTTCGCCGGACGCTACAACATAAACGTTTCATGCCGTGCATGTATAACGTGTTGAGTTTAAAACAAACTTAAATTTTGCAGTAAAATTTGTAAAAAACAAAAGAATAATGACGTGTTAAGTGCATCGAGGAAGAGTATTGATGAAAAATTTGCAATTTATGCAAGACATCGCGATTTATTTATTCATTTTTTTATTAAAAAACTCGTTAGTCAATTCCTAATTTGAGAAACATAACAAAATTTTGAATACATCGATAGTGATGAAATTTCTCGGGATTTACGGACAATTTTTTACTCTGCACATAGAAAAAAAGTTGTACAAAAAATTACCATCATTAATGGAATTAGATATTAGATAGCGTGCAGCTTATAATATATTACTGTACTGTTACAGTATTTTTTCATTATTATATAGTAAATCTTGTCATGAATATAGAATCATTTATAAAAACTCGTACAAAATTTTCTTAAAGAGAGTATTGTTATAACAGTACAATAATACTTTTGCACTTGCTTTTCCATTGTACACTTTCTACGATATCACCCCACCAAGATCGTCGTGAACATTTTTGATCCGACTTTTTTTATTCCGCAATACTTGCACAACTTAGCAAATTATTCATCTTCAAAATCTAACTTGCCATCAAAGAATGTTCATAATCCAGCACTGCAAATTCGTAAACTTTATACTTTCACGGATACGAAAAAGTATCGGCAATAATTTATGAAATTAAAGCAACGCTGATTTGCAAATTTGCGAATTTCCCGTGCCTGTTGTAAATATACGTGAATTGCAAAACTGACGTTCGTAAAATAGATCATACCAACATATTGAATGCAAAGAGTAAAGGAGTTGAAAGGAAGGTGTTGTCACGAGGTATTGTCTATTCACTGCGGCGAAATGAGTATAATAGTGTTGTCTTTGGTGTTTGTAATAGGTATTTGTAGGTAAGTTAGCAAAAACGCAGGTGTTTAACGTAAATAGCGAATCGTTTGATTCCGGGATTGGACGAGAGGTTGAAAGCAGCGGCGCAGTCGGTCGAGCGGCCGTCGAACGCGAAGCTACTCACGGCACAGTGGTCGGCAAAGTCAGCCGAATTTGAACTTGCTCGAATAGGCGTGAGGCTGATAACTTCGCTTTCCGCGCGATCCTCATCGACAGCCGAAACACCGCTTTTATCGCTATTCTTGCTGGCCTCGTCATGCTCATCCAATTTGCAATTATTGTTTATTATGTTCTCATTGCGGAGCTCGTTCTCGATCAGCCGATCACCGTTGGGATCTGCAAGTCAAGTTACCGATTTTGACAGTATTTCTCGTGCACTACAAAACAACTTTTAATCTCGTCTAATTGGTTTCCTCGTGCAAAAACTACTTCTATAATGTGATTTTAATGTTTTTGTTCTTCATCATCGAGCCGTTCTCCTAAATAATACAAAGATATTTTCAAATCTTACAGTTACATTCAAATAATGTTTTTTTATTTATTTACTTTTTTAGTTTAAAAATGTTTTAAACAAATGTTATTTTATACTGTAAATTAGTTAAGATAATTTTTCAACAAAATTTTGTCTCATACGGCTCGATAATTTTATTATGTTTATGAGAAAGTGAGAAAGTTGAATTGCCATTATTTTATTATATTTGTTGTATAAAAGTGATTTGAAGAAAGTATCGTAATTGCAAATTGATTCTTAATTAGTTAAAGTTGTTAAATGTGTTCCTAGTTTGATCCTTGAATGTAGCCATGATACGAAAGAGCGGGTTAAAAAGAAAATCAATATTACTTGATAAGATACACTATCGGTAACGGAGCCACTATACCGATACTCGTTATATGGATTGATCCCGTATTTTAATGAACTTTACAACGCAATTCAACGGTACAGGAAATTATGTTTATCAATGTTATGTGATATTTACTGGAAATTACGACACAGTTATTTCATAATTATATTATAATAACATATTATAATTGTACTATAACAATAATTACTAACTTGGTTAATAAACACGTACCATTAAGATAAACAAGGATTGGAGTTTGTGCAATTACTGTTAAATTTCGTGCACAAGCAGTGATTTGTTTGTATTATTTTACTGTGCAAACATTCTGCTGGAATAATTACTTGCACGTGTGCAAAGAAGGCTGGACGCTAAAATATTAATGACTTTTAATTACGAGCGCATTTCATCATTACGTTTTACTTCGGCTGATGAAAAGTTTGTGTGCAATGAAAAATCGATGAGCTCAACGTCGAAATGACCGATGCAAACAGTTGATTAGTCGAAGCGTTTTAAAAGCTACTTTAATTCAACGTCTATTAAGCTATAAGGCCAAATGCAAAAGTCACTTTTATTGCGGAATTTAGTAAATCATAAGATAGAATTACCGCTGGCTGTAAAAGTGCAGATGATGCAGATACGGATCAGTTGAAAGAAATGAAAAAATCAATTCTGATTGTCGTCGTTAGTAGTCACTTTTACGTAAATGGAAAAGTGCAAGGTGAATTAAGTCTTCATGCTTCATTTCGACAATAATGTTTAGACAAAATTAAAATTTTATTTACGAAATATTATATTACATCATTCCATGTATCGAGTATAATTTTAATAAAACTTCAAAGAAATGTGAAATGATGTTACCAATGTCGACTTACTATCTTATCTAAAAAAATCTTCACAGTTGTAAATAAATGCTTCCATTAAATAATAAATGCGCGGCGATGTCGCTTTTACGATTTTATGTTACGTGTCATTAAATAAAAAAAAAGATGAAATCAGCACGAAAAATTATAACGTTCAATTGTTCAATTTGCAGTAACATCAATACTAGTTAATTGTAATACTTTTTTATTATATCCCAAAATGAAGAAGGAACGCAATAAGTTGCATTAATAATTATGCAATTTATCTCAATGCACGTTAATGATAAAATTCATTTTTGAGTATTAAAAGAATACTGATTTTACAATTCGAATTAATTAGCAATTGTTCATACTTGATTGTTTAAAATTATTATTAATTGTCAATCATCTGAAATTTCAGTCAAAATTGTCTCAATTGCCGATCAAGCAGTCGCGCAAACACTTTGCAAAAGTAATGTCAAAATGATATAGCATCGCCCGGTCGCGACCACCCAGTTGGACTATCCCCAACAACTGCTGGATCGTGAATAATGAATCGCAGCGGCGAAGGAAGACGGCGGGCGCGCTGATTTTGATCGTTCGGCAAACGAGCCCGGTCAACATCGCTGATTATTTTATGAAACGATTCAGTCGATCGTCCTCGCCGGCGCGTCTCAAGCTCGCGGCGGAATAATCAATTTTAAAGCCGGCTCGTGATAAGTACAAAAGCGTGCGATACACCAGCCAGTCTTGTTCGGAGCAGAATATCGATTACTGTTGGCACGTAAAGTCAACGTTGATCGTCTCCCCACGTATTTCGTGTTACGGCTCGTGCGAGGTGAAGAACCTTTTGTTCCAGTTCGTAATACTATTTTGCCGGGGTGGAAAAAGACAAGGATGTGAAAAAATGGAAATAATCATGAAAACGATTACACGGTTTCCGTCAAGTTTATAATAACATTTGAAAACTATACCCAAAACGAATATTTATTCAATTGACCGTAATTAAAATATGACTGAAGCGCCCCTCCATTATTTGGTTCAAGTATATAAGATATTAAATGAAACATTTTTATCTTTCATATTACACTATATAGACATTATTTCTGCTTACTTTTATTTTAAATTATGAATAAAAAATTTCCTTCTTTAAGCGTTTTATGTGATTATTAGGAACAAAATACTTCTGTAATAAGTTTTTTTAAAGGCTTCCGTTTTGACACATGTTACCCAAGATGATTGAAGTAAAATAAACTTATTCCAAAAAAGTTTTTCTTTCCTTGCGTTGAAAAAATTATATTTACTATTCGGAGAAAAATAATTAATTTACCAATCGAAAGAGCGTTGTCAAGTTTTTCCATTTACGTTCAACACAACCACATTTAACGGAAATAACTTCTGGGAAGGAGTAGAAAATTAATTTCGTGTATAAACGATCTTTTTTAAGAGCGTAACGAAGCGCGTCTAAATCTAAACGGCATTCATTATTCAAGCGCGTGGCAACTTTAACGCATCCTACGCCAATGGTATTTTATATTAATATTACACAACAAACAATACTATTATCGTCGTGCGTTACTTATTCATGCGGCATGCGTGATCGATTGCCTGTGCCTCGGCTCGGTCTACGAGCCAACGAAATCGAAAAGTAATTTGTTTTATAAAATCTGGCCAAGGTGAAAGAAAAATGAATTGATTTGGAATAACATACATTATGACTTTTGAATAAACGTTGAGGCCAAAGTTCAGTTCGACAGATTATACAAATGAATGTCTTAGTTTGAGACAGTTTTCGTGCCTGAAACATCAAAAGTATCTGAAATTCAGGCGAATCAATATACTTTTGGTGTCTCAAATACTTAAAATTATTTCAAAATAAAACACTCGTTTTTGTAGTGTGGCTTACGTTTTTTTCTTTTTTTTCTTGCATTTTCTTCCCACATCCGAGACTCGAGTTCAAATCTTCTTACTCTTACCATTTTTTTTTTAATTATTTTTGAGTTGAAGATTTTATATAGTTTTCCTTTTATATTTTTATTTTATTCATTGATTTTTGTAAGTGCTTGTGTCGTGCGATATACGTTTTTATATTTATTTATAACAAGTGTGCAAAGCCAGCAGAAAATGCAAGTTGAATTCAAACAATCGACGCGTGAAAGCGGAAACTTCGCCGAGCTGCAAATTGAAGCGAAAGCACTGAATTAATGTTTCACTCACATTGATCGTGGTAAAGTTGATTGTTTGTATTCTGAACTTGGGTTATAATCGACTCGGTGATTTGCCTTATGTTTCTGTTCCGTTCATTTTCGTCGGTTATGATTTTCTCGCTGCAACGTATCAGAAAGAAGAATATATTAATATTAATTTAGTGCCTGGAGCACGAAAAGTCGATATCCAAATTCGGAAACGAGGTTCACTGACCGATACACGAACATTACAATGAATCCAGTCGAAGTCAATCAACAAAACGACGAAGCTTTTTTAAATATAAATCGCTTTTTCAATTTAGAATTTTTTCATTCCGAGGAAAAATAAACGAAAACAAAAATACAACGAAACTCAAAGTATTTGACCTAACCCGTCAAAAAAAACTGACATAGTGTCATTTAGAAATGACCAAATTCAGATGAAAGTGCGTCGAGAAAAATAAAATGACAAATATTGTCTTTTTTTTTCGGATAAATTTCCAAAAATTTATTATTTATGACAGAAATTAAATAATGCTATACAATGTGATGGAATTTTTTTCGAAAGAAAATAATTTAAATTATTTTTAATGATTTTGATAAATAATGAAATACTTCTCATTTTCGAAGTTATTTTTAAATGAGAGTTTCTAAATTGTGAGTAATTTACTCCCAACTTTTAGAGAAATAAAAATAAAGAGAATATACGTTTAATAAAAACATGGAACCTTATTACGTAATACAGTAAAATATCGTACATCAACTTGTAATTAACGAACAATCGTTTTGAAAACCAAAAATGTTCTGACTGAAGTACGGAAAGTTTATTACATATTTACGTGGAAATAAACTGACGCACGTGCTATACCTATTGACAAGAATTTTTTAGCATTATTTACATTCACAACCTTTCGTTTTAATGATACTTCTACATGTCGATCAAAACATTTCTTTCCAATAAGTTTAATTTTGTATTCGAATCACAAATTCGTCATTACAATTTCAACAACGGCGAAAAAATATGAAAATCTAATTTTTCGAATAATTTTCTTTACCGTCGGTTGTTTAGTAACAGTAACTTTAAACTACATAATTATTGTGCAAAAATTACTATAAATCCAACAAACTTCTTATTCTAATAACTAACATATCAATGCAAAAATAAATGGCAGCGTTTTTTCATCACGAAAATGAAGTTTCTTCAAACTTGGTCTTGGATTTTAAAATATTTCAATTTATCTAAAATTCCAAAACTAAACCGCATAATTTTTTACTCCCCTCGCATTTCAAGTAAAAAAAAAAAAAAAAAAAAAAACGTATTAAACTTTCTAGATAATTGAATCAAGTGAAAATCCGAGGATTCTCCTCGTCTGAAGCTTCATTTTCATTTGTCCCTCGTCCACTGAATCCCTGGCTTGTTTGTCGACTTTGACCGCGAATTCGCGTTGAGCCGCGGCGTCGCTAAATAATTCTTACATAGTGTCGGGGCTGCGGTTTATAGTGAGGGAAATGACAGGTGTAATGTTGTCCGGCTGATTGTTGGCGGCGATCGCGGTGGCCTGCTCGTCGTCGCTGCCGACGCCGACTGCGCGCCGGCAACGGAACACGCACGGGTAGCAGCGCAGCAC
>JABFOV010000246.1:0-45402 GCA_022817685.1 Aradophagus sp. ZL-2020
ATACACAAGTCTATGCAACAAATTGCTCAAGTATTCTGTCTTTAAAATATTACCAAAAAAGTAGCTCACCGGTTTGTATAGGGATAACGTAATTTTCACTCTTTGGTGCATTAATTTTCATTTTGAAAGATCAAACAAATCAATTGCAACTAAAACTTAAACTATCATTTATTGTAAAAAAAAGAAAACAAAAAGTAATAATAATAATGATAATAAAATAATAATAGTAATAATAATAAAAGAAAAATTACATAACTAGAAATACATTACTTAATATTTATTGTTATTTATTATTTTTTTAACTCAAGTTTTCTATGCAAACTATTAATTTTGTTAATCTTTTATTTTCAACAAATTCCTAACAAACTTAAACATTTGAAGAACAAAAAAGTTTTTTTTCTTTATTACATTTAATACTCACCAATGTAAATTGTTAAGTAATTTTAACAATCAAGGCAGAAAATCTATTAATAAAGACGGCAAATTATAAGTCCATTCAAATGAATTAGTTGCGAAATCAATAAATTCTTTTTTTTACATTCAGTTTACAGTCATAAATATCGATTTCATCTACATGAAGTAAGATCCATAGGATTATTTTATGATCAAAATGAAAGTAAGGAATCATGCATAATGGGATAATATGAGTAACAAACACTTATTGATAAAAAAAATTTTCTTAATTAATTAGGCTTGATTAGACTTAATCAATTGCTTTGACTTCAAGTAATAAATAAGTGAATTTTAAGAATTCTTACTTGAAGTCATTATAACTTTTTACTCCTACTTTTCGTTTCCTTGCAAACAAAATAAGCGCAAATCGCCACTTCTCTTGCGTAGGAGAACTATGCAAGGAAAATTGAAATATTATGATCTGAATGAAAAGTGAATAAAAATCTATTTTAATGAAATTTTGCAGATAGTAAAACTTTAAAACAATAATTTGTCAATGTTTTTTATAGATATCCCCATAGTGGCTGTGAAAAATTAATGTAATACTTTTTGTATCTTCGTTTTATATCATACTGTACAGAATAAAAAGGAAATTAAATAACAAATGATGTAGTTATTTTTTAACTATGATTTTATCTTTTCTTCCAAAACGTCACTCGGATGTTGAATCCTAATGGTTTTTTTTTCCACTGGAAGACTTCCTGTAAAGATCTATCGTCTTACAAAGACACTCTTTAGCGCATGAATTTGGCCATCTGTCGGCGAATTAACGAACTTGGCTACTGCTAACGATTTGACAACGCTGCGGAAAACAGAAAGCGACGGCTCCGAAGTCGAAGCGCGCGCGAGGCCAAGATTAACGTGAGCAATTGAAAGATCCCGGAGCCCGCGATCGCGGGCGACGAGATGTCCCGGTTCTGACGTCGCCACGATGGAGCTCAAGGTCTGGGTGGAGGGCATACAGCGCATCGTCTGCGGCGTCACCGAGACCACCACTTGTCAGGTTAGAATTGCGCCCCTCAATTGTGTGTTTTCGTCCTTCGGCCGACAAAAGCGCCACGTCCGGAGGGCAAGGGGGAGTAATAGTGCAAATATTGTCAGATCCAAAATTTCGTCCAACTTCGCCCTCGCCTTTTCCTTTTAATGTTTCCTTATAATCATTTTCCACTTCCACAAAATGCGTCGCTGTTTAACAGATAATTGATAACGACAATGGCAGCGCGGAAACAACTACTTTTGTCCCTTTGTCCAATTCTCCGCGTTGGTTTTACAGCTGACTTTTTCATGCGAATCATTGAATTTCAATTGTGACTATTGAAACTCGAAAGTCTAGTTTGAAAATTTAGATTACTAAATAATAAAAAAATCATGGCTCGATTGGAGAAATTCGGTGGAAAGTTGAGTGAAGTGGTTTTGCATAGTTATAGATGGATTGTTAAATAGTTGTTTTGTTTTTAAAGTTATATACATACACGCATACACGTACGTATGAATGGAAGTAACACAAAGCATTAAGATAACACATGGCAGTATCTGGTATCTCATAATTGTAACTTTCGACAGGATGTGGTGTACGCACTTGCTCATGCTACGGCACAAACCGGACGATTCACTCTCGTTGAACGCTGGCGCACCAACGAACGTCTTCTCGCTCCTTATGAAAACCCACTCAAGGCAAGTAGATTTGTATTTTTATTTTAATCCTTTATCGAGATCAAGATTCTTAATTATTTAAATTAATACAACGTTTATTTTACGATTTTGTATCATTGTTTTCATTCAGTGCTTTTAACAATCTAATTAAATATTGAAAAATTTAAAAGATTTTATATCAATATCTTTTGCACTACTGTCTGTTATTAATAAAGAACTCGATGCTGCTTTTGATTTTTTGTTTGATATTTAATACAAAATTTGTATCATTGTATTTAACATTAATTTTATTTGCAGATCTTGATGAAGTGGGGTGAATATTCTTCGGAAGTTCAACTGATTTTGCGCAAATCTCAACCAGAAAATAATAAAATTCTAGGAGCATCAAGCTCAAGATTGGCGCATGGGAATCGTTTGAATAGTTGTTCAAATTCGCCAGTGGAGCACTTGGCTAACAATAACGTCTATGATGAGGGTTCCAAGTGCAATTCGACTATTCCTGTTTTAGACATGGACGATATGCCAACCTTTGATCGGAACCGTGATATTCGCAAGTCACTCACTTACAGCAGTTTACATGGAAATACTGTGGAAAACAGTTCTGATGTAATTTTCTTCATTTTTTCATTGCTGATTCACGCATTTTATTTTGTCTTAACAATTTTGTTTATTCTTACTTTTTCTTTCTTAATTAACTTATCCAATGATTTGTTTTAATTTATTATTTATTTACTGTTTAGATGCAAATGGAGAATGTAGCTATTGTCCAACCCACACCTCAAACAAAATCAAAAGATTATTCAGTGAGAAAAATACAAAAACCTCAGTCGCCCACAAGGATTCATAACGACGGTAAATCATTATAATCAAAAATAATAATACTTGCACATTAATATAAACATATCAAAGTTAAAATAATCCTAGCAATACTTATTGTTGATCTTCATAATGTTTGTTAGTGATTCATTATTTTCTTTTTTCAGCTGTATATGCCTCACATAAAAAATTGCGCGAAGTGCCACCATATAGAGATCCACCAGGCTTAACTTTGCCTTTGCGAACACTGCCGCCGTATAGAGATCCTCCTCCACCAAATTTAAATAACAGTCCAGGAAGAATGCAGAGCCAGTTCACAAGTCAATCGACGAGTCGTTTTCAAAAAGATGACTCGTCTGTGAATAGTTCAACCAAGTTAAAGAAAAATTTAACCCAGGTTTGAATCAAATTTTAAGATTAACATGTATATAGACTTTGATACAGAATTTTGAATACAACTTGAATAATCTTAATATAAAATTATAATCTGTTAAAAAGTAATTTATCAATTTTTTGTATTTTATTACCTATTATCTCTAAGCACATAAGTTTTATAAAAATAACATTTATTCAGGACTTTCAAGATACAAAAGGGCAATCTCAAGTTAATCAGATGTCGAATAATCAAACTCCAAATATTGTAACTGTAGCGTACACTCAAAGATACATTGAATTAATCAAACTAGTCAATAGGCAAAGGGATAAAATCAATGCTCAGCAAACAGAACTAGCCAAGGTACGTACATTAAATTTGTATCATACTCTCGGGTTTTGCACTTTTTAATTAGTGTTACTTTCAAGTAAACATTAAAATAATGTATAATGATAAAATGATTTCAAGTTTAGATTAAGTGTTGAATATTGAATAATTCAAAGAATGTATAATTACCTGTAGGAATTTACCATTGTAATTGTCACACAGCATTGTTTACCTTTATTTTTCTTCTTTCAGTTTGATGCGGAAATTCTTTATTGGGAAACGAAGAACAAGGAGCAAACGCATCAAATGGATTTCGTAAGCCAAGAAGTTAATCGAATGGAATCCACGGGACGTATGATAGAAGAACAAGTGTGTGAAAACAGTTTTAATTCATCCTTTTTGTGCGCAGCAACCGTGAGAATAGGGAGTTATAAGTCCCAACTTTTCATTGTTTGTTATTTCTTGAACTATTATAACGTGGCACAATTTTTAGCCACTATCTCACAATTTTAAATCGACAACAAAAGACTGGCGAGATTGATTTACTTTGTTGACATGAATATGTCTAACAGCTGGGGGTCTTCGAAAATAAAATCTTGTCAAATAAAATGTCTTTTAATTGTCGTACTTTAAAATCTAGTATCTTGTTTAATGTAACGGATCACTACCTACATTGTATTTTAAAGACAGTAAAGTTGCATTGAAAACAATTGTAAAATGTAAATGAATAAAGGTTGAGAAAGAGGAATAATTGAATAAGAAAAAAAAAAATAAAGAAACGTCGCCCGAATTTGTTAGAGTAATTCTCTTTTTTTTATTTTTTAGCTAAAGGAATTGTCTCACGTCGAAGAGGAAAGCGAAATCGTGCGACAGCAGGAGAAAACATTGAAGTCAGAGATTACACTACTGAGGTCGAAGCTCGCGAATTGCGAGACCGAATTATTGCAGTGCAAAAACAAAATCAGGTAGTTGATCTAAGACGCAAGATTGCGTGTCCCGTTTATCATCAAATATGATCTTAAAAAATACAATTAATTTATTTCAAGAAAATATTTTGTAATACATTTTCCTTTTCTCATTACCTTCTTATTTTCTGATTCCAATTTTTAGTTTTTTGTTTTTATTGTGATTTAATTGTATTTCAGGCTAGTGATGGAGGAGTTAACTTTGGAACAGCACAATACAAGCCATGATAATGACGATCAACTGACCGAACGAAAAATTATTAGTGAAGTGGAGCGTTTGCAGAACGAGGTTGAGCAAGCGAAGCAGATGACAGAAACGACAACGCAGTGTGCGGAGTCGCTTAAGATGGAAGTGATGAATATAGAGTCAGCCATTGTAGAGAAGAAGCTGCAGGTTGAGCGCTTGGTTGCTGATATGAAGGAGGCTAATTTGCAAAGTCTCACTGTTGCTAGCCAAGACGAACATGTCAGATATTTGTTGGAAGGTTTGTTTTATCATCAAATTTAAATATTATGTAGATGGGAAAAATGTTAGAAGTTAAGTAGTCAAAATTAATTTTACAGTTTAGGACAATTTGCCGAAAATAATTTGCTGACTTATATTCAAATAATATATATATATTTTATATATTATTGTTTCAATATTGTTGAAACAAATAACGTGTATGGAATATTTAATATTTCTAATTGTAATTACTGTTTTTTATTATAATTTAGGTGCCCACAAGCCAGGCAGTACACGCAAAATGATCGGTTCTCCAAGACAACTGGAAACCGCAGTGCCTACCAGCAAGAATCCGCACGGAGTTTGGGTTTAACTCAAAAGTTGATGCATTTTTACACGAAAATATAATATAAAAAATTGTTGAACTTACAAAACCGACAGAAAGAAAAAAGGAAAAAAATGGTTGCATACATATTGTTAAATTAAAATCGTTCACTTAGATAATTAATTCGCGTTTTTGAAATTGGTTTTTATATTTTATTTGTTTTTTATAACATTTATAAATCTTAATATATTGTGTATGTTTAATGATTTATTTAAATATTAAATAAATAATAATAATATAAATAACACTATGTAACGACATTTCAACTAAATTTTATATCTAGCATTGAAAAACCATTCCATCATTATAAATAATTATAAAGTTTGCTTTTGCGTTCAAGAAAAAATATTCTTGAAAAATCTGAGTTATTAATGAAAAATTGTAAATATCGATTTAAATTAACTTTATATCAATTGTTAACGATGAAAATTATTTATAAATGTTGCAGAAAAAAGTCATTAGAAATGTTTATTTTAGTTATACTTGATAACTTATTATGAATGAGTCAAGAAAATTAATACATTTTGTTCAAATTTTATCTAAAAATTAGAAAAAGATCATTTAAAACGCAAATAGAGTTTTAAAGAAATATCATTTAC
The DNA here is from genome assembly GCA_022817685.1 of Aradophagus sp. ZL-2020. Taxonomy (NCBI): domain Eukaryota; kingdom Metazoa; phylum Arthropoda; class Insecta; order Hymenoptera; family Scelionidae; genus Aradophagus; species Aradophagus sp. ZL-2020. The sequence continues at coordinate 6,017 of JABFOV010000246.1, forward strand.
AAAGAGGTAAAAAAGAAGGCAAAACAAAATTTTGGTTACATAGAGTAATAGCATGTACCATTTATACTAAAGTAAACGTTTGTCGAATAAAAGTCGTTTTTGTTAGTTCAAAAAATCTTTTTGATTGTTTATAAATAAGGACAGATAAACAGTGATAACATTTTCTAGATTATCAGCGTCTCCCTGCTTGAAAGCATGTGTCAACGCAGAAAATAAATTTTGTTTAAAAAAATTATAAATTACAAAACATAATAAGAAGGTTGCTGTGTTAAAGTAATGTATCTAATCAACCTTCTTAAGTTGAAAAAGGAGTACACTATCTGAATGTTGATAGATAACAACTCAAAGCAGAAATAAGAAAAAATAATTTAAATTTTTTCGTTAAAACAACAATCTCTTCTTAAATATTCCATACTCACGATTGCAATTACGTTATAGAATGTTATGTCCAATGCATTTTTTTCGAGTGAAGCTCACTAAGCGTTTTCTAGCAAAAGAAGACCGCTTCATCAACCTTGCTATGTAACGATCAAAGCAAAGACTGTCGTTTTTCGTCGCAAACAAGTCGAAGCAACCGAGTTTGCACTGAGTCAAGATTTGCTCATCTTCTCGATCTCCCTAGTTTCACTTTGTTTAAGTTTACTGAATGATTCGTTTGTTATTCGATACTGACAGAATTATCGCTTGTGTTAATTGCTAGACTACGATTTTAGTAACTTCTCTTTAACATTGTTTTCGTACTCAAACTGTATCACAGTTCGATCGGAAGTAATCATTTTATTATTATAATTTGTTTTTATTTTTACTATATTCCATTTTTTTATATTTATTACCATTCTTAAATTATTTATTGCGCGATGAATTTGTACTTATATACATACAGCTCTATTTCTGTAAAGCTCTTCTTTATTAATTGTAAGAGGAATAAGAGAAAGATAATTGTCATATGAATTAACTTCTGTTACGATTATTAATATGTTTATGTATTATAGAGAACAAATATGTATAATATATAAGATATTTCAATTATATTTACGTTGTAAATCCGAAGTATCCCATAATTTAAATCTCTCGAAGCCATGTAATTTAAGTTTCTAAGATGGAGCAAATAAAAACAGACCAATTGATAGGATCGTTGTTATTTTTTCACTTGTATCCACTTTATTTCGCTTGTATAAAATGTGATTAATTTATTTACAGGTCCCTTTCAGCAAATTTTCGCACTTTTCTAAAAGTCGCGATTAAAAAAAATCTTCATTTTTTTTCTGTAATTAAATACGCACTACATATACACAATTGTCGTGATTATCATTTACAAATTGTCATTTGTTAAAGGAAGCCGATAAAAGAGAGGCATCTTTCGTTGGGATTTATCAACTTTGAATCTTTGGTTAGCGCGCACACGCTTTTCGTACAAAAATATATAACAAAAAAATAATCATTGCAATCTACCGAATCGCATCTCGAGGCTTAAAATTATATTGTACAGATTGCAATACGTAGACTCAAAGGTGCGCAAAAAAGATAACTAACAAGGAACGTTGGAGTAGGGGTGCTACACCTTGTCGTTCAGTAAGAAATATGCATGACAAGGTGTAGAACTCCTGCGTTGGAGTAGGGAATAATTCAAGGACTATTTTGCGACGCTATATCTGTGGCCACAGAAAGAAATAGTTACCTCCACTATAAGGTGCTACCTGAAAATGAAAGATACTACAAGTCATAGAATTATTTCTCATTGTTCGTCTTCCCTTAGAAATGATAAGCTTTTAAATAACAATTAAGATTACAGAAATACAATCTACCTTTGGTACGATACAATTAAGTATTGACTAACTTTGTATTTCTCTTTATGTCAAAGACTTTTGATTCGTTCAAAAGTTGTGGCTATGGTTTGTAAATTAACGTTTCGTTTTTTCTCACTTTAAACGAAAGAAGTATAAAATTACAAAATGCGCAGCAATATGCAGTTTTGCTAGAAAATCCAGAACTTCCACAGACTATTTGATGTAGAAATTAAGTAGGTTTTCTGTGCACAAAAAAAGACAAAAAATATAAAGAAACCTACAACTTTTGAACATCGCTTTATAACGTTCGAAGTCACTGTACTGCAGCAACTGATATTGAATGTTAAACTTTGAGAACGTATAAAGTTTAACGTAAAAACGAAGTAAATATAATAAATAAACTCTGAAAAATACCCATTAACAATTTACAAGATCTAGCCAAAAGATCAATCGATTAAGAACATTAAATCGTCTAATTAAAAAATAATGGCAGGCAGTACAGCTATTGTAAGTTTTTTTTTTTTCTTATTTCTTTTTGACAAAGCAGTCAAAAACGTATTGAAGTGTAATAAACATTTGCAACATGTTCGTGAATATTATAATATCATTCTTTTAGAAAAATCAGGTAGTGAATTCGAAAAATACAAATCTGTTTATGAATTTCTACAAAAAATTGGTAAAAGTTGGTAAAGTGATAACAATTCTCAATTTAAGCCATTGTTCTTATCAGCCGAGCCAATTCTGAAATTGACAGGTATCTGAATTCTATACCAATTAAGACACGTTTTATGCCTCAGATGAAAAATGATTATCCAATATATTACTATTAATAAATTATAGATTGTTAATATATTGATGTATGTATATATAAATATATATTTTATGCAATATGTTTTTAATACATTAACAATTTATATTTCATTTTGCTAGGGAATTGCAGTCCTGTATAATTTCACGTGATTGTTATTATGATGGCAAATTTTTCAGTCGTAATCATGTAGTCTTGCTGGCCACGCGTTTATATGCTTTAACTGAATAATCCCCAGTTCAATTCTTGATCGTGTCCATTGTAAATACGAATACAAATGAACGTGAGATTGTTTTTTTCTAAAAAGAATGTCCATGACATAGTCGAAACAGATGTGGTACAAATATGACACAAACGCGAAGAAAATGCGAGGCCGCTGTGGTCGTGGTACCTCAATATGATTCACATTCAAATCAAACTAACATGGAAATTGGGAATCAAATGTGAAAGGTGCGTGGAACGCATGTTCGCTCGCGATACTATAGTCACATATCACGTCCATATCTCCGGCTTTTGTGGACGTTTGGATTGTATTTGTTTTCTTTAATCGCTATTTTTTCTATTTGTTTCGAATTCACCCGAGTAAGAAATCGCATGGAGAATAATGACCAATAGACTGGTCGATGGGGTATGATTTTTCATATGAAAAGATAGTTTTCGTAGTTAACGTAATTCGAGGTGGAAATATGTTTGGAAGTGAGCGGCGTGGACGGCACGCTTTTCGGTAAGTGCTGCGTCAATGACTTTTTCGGATGTGCTAGCACAATACCCAGCTGTTGATTCATTACATTTAAAGGCGCCATGTTGTTGTTGTTGTTGTTGCTGCAACTATTGTTGTTGCTGCTGCTATGGTTATTGTGGTGGTTGTGCATTTGACTATGATGGTTGTAGTGATGGCAGTTGTTATTATAGTTGTTGGTAGATTTGTGGCTGCACGAGTGATGATGTGCACGGTGTAACTCAAGTCTCGACATTGCCACGCTGATACTCGAATCAGATGCCCACATGCTCTGAAATTTGCCACAGTAACTCTTTCAACAAATGTACCATCAGATTGATCGTTTTCGTGTCAACAACAAAATTAGCGGCGATTTTATCATACAAAAATTTATCCAGATAGGATATTCGAGGTCAAAGGCCAACGCTAAATAACACAAACCTTCCGTCGATGTGGATTATAATCTGGATTGCGTCTGATGCGAAGGTGCCTATCTGTGCTGGTCCATCGTTGCGTGACTTTGAGCGGCAAGTCGTCGGGGTGAAGTTTCCTTTGGTACTCCTCACTCTCGCACACTTCGTACAACGAAAATTGTTCCACACGCTCGCTTGAATTATAACAGCTCAATAGCATCTGGATCAGCTCGTCGACCGTCGTCCGCTCGGACACAAGTAAACTTTTGTACTTGGACTGAAAGCATTCCATTGGTAATCAATGGTCAGTGAATAGAGGACTACTACTTTTTCATTCAAATTCAACTACTAACTTCTTTTTGGTTCAACAAGTTTTACGAAGGACAGCTAATATTTTTTTGTTCATTAACTTTTTCTCTTTTCAAAGCCTAAACATTCTTAATATCTTCACAGCGTGGCGTCAACACTGAAAGAAAAATGACGTCCAAAAATGGCGTAAAATTTCAAGCAACTTACCCCGGACATTAGTGCACTGTCATAAATTTTAACGAGGCCTCCTCGGCGAGTTTGAAGGGAAAATCTGCAAGATGAAGCAAAGTGATTAGTTCCCGAGTGAAATCCTCAATAAAGGAAACATTAATCGGCCGATCGAGTTCGGGTTAAAAGCACTGCAAACAGGCAGAATTAACTGCGGGACAAAGCACGTTATTAAAATAATTTCACTGACATGTTCGACGAAACAGTCGGTGCGTGTGCCCCGCCAGCATGTTTCGAAATTGCTCGAACCAATAAGCTGGCCGAAATGGAAAGTATCGTGCCACTTATCGTAATTTGTGTTTTTACATCGCTATTCGATTTAATTAATTTCCGTTTCCTCGAGCGCCGATGCGGGAACTTTGATACGAGAGGATAAAAAAAGCGACCGGAAAAAGCAGCGAGGTGAAAAAAAGGTTGGAGGAAACGAACGAACCGTGCTTTCGGTTTCAAAAGTTTATTTGTAATACCTACTGCAAGTGTAAAATGTTTTATTACTACTGTTATTACTAATAACAAAAGTAGTGTCAACTGCTGTAATTGTTATTAAACTACTGTTAATTTAATAATACCTAGTATTATTATTTTTCTCAGTGTCTATAGGATAGCAGTAAGTAAGTAAATAGCAGCAAGCGACCGCGAGGCAATTACCGTGAATCTCCTCGCGGATGACAGGACTGCAGTACGGCAGGTCTAGCGTCTTCGTCGAGAGGCAAAACCGTCCGGACGTTGGCCCGCCTGACTGTTACTTCCATTGTTAGATAGAAAAGCCTGGGATCACGGTGCCTCATTCGGTACTTGTTGAGTAAATTTTGCACAACTTCTCGGCAGGTAGTGTCGAAGGTAATACTCAGCGTTTTGTATTCTATGTCAGGCCGCAAGCAGTTTGCGTACACCTTTATCGTCGTCTGCAACAATATAAGATAAATGTCTTCTTAGAATATTATAGTATAATAATTTAAAATAAGTTTTACAAAAATTGAAGTACTTTTTAAACATTCCAAAGAATTACAATTCCAAAGCGAAAGTTCAAAATCCACGGTGAACAGCCTCTGTAAAAATCTTCATCAATTTGTTCTCGGAAATAAAAGAAAGAAAAAAAGGGTCTGGTTGTTTTGTGCGCGACGAAGAGAAGTCGCCTTCGGATGTGCGGGTGTTGTCTGGTCGCGATAAAATAAAGTGACGCGACAGTGGCGACGAGGCAAAAAATGCCAGCGATGCTCGACAATTAGTTCATAATTATCTGAAATAGCGCGGGTCTCAAAGCCCGAGTTATTGAGCCCCTCTGGCGCGCGAGACCAAAGTGGCCTGTGTGCGCTGGAAATAGACCTCGAAAGGATGATGGGACCATCGTGGAACTGGCACGACCCAGCCGAAAAGGAGGGGAGGGGAGCAGAAAATGCGCGAACCTCACGGTCTCACACGCGTCTGCTCGTATTTTACGTACACGTGTTTCGATAATGCGTGACGAAAGGGATGTTTACAGAGCATTATACGCCGCTTTTGTTGCGCGACCACGTCACAAAGATTATTTGTCCAATGAGCTGCAAAACGCGTCTAAATATAAAAGTAGACAAGTTTTCATTTCGGTTTCCACGACGTTGACAACGGATTCTACGAGAATATAAACAAGACGTTTTTTTTACAATAGTACAGCAGATCTTGTAAGAATAAAGCAATTACCTTTGCGAAAAATTAATTGCTTTTTCTCATCGTAATACTAAAACTTTGTCTGAGCAACTTTCGCATCCAGTTTCTTGCATAGAAATTTTATCTTAAACCGAATTACAGAGTTGTAAACTTTGTGTACACAGTTTACACAAATGTTGCTTATCAGCGATACTACGGTTCAAGATTTAATCTGCACTGAGAAAACTGTTAAAGTTACACGCCGAAATGAAATTCATTTCGTGTTTGTTTTGTAAGTGCAAATATTATTTTCGCTGGTGATACAAGAAATTCTTGACTGTTTTCAAGATAATAATTTAAATTATTAACATTTCGAACACAAATTTCAATTGTTTCAACTTCAAGAATGTGTTTTATTGAATTAAATTTATTATATTTTTAATTAAAGTGTATTTGTAACGATTATAGATATTATTTATTTATCAAAATTGTTTTGATTTTTGATCAACTAATAAAAAATCTTGATAGAAAAATGGTCTGCGAAAAATGATATTCGGCGCATCCGGTTAAGTTCCAATTGCAGGCTCGACGATAGAAAAAGAGGGGAGAAAAAAAGTAAGCGAAAACAAAAAATCGGTGTAACGAGGTCCAGCGATGCGCGACACCATATGTTGTCCGCAAGGGTTTATAATGGATATTAAGACCAAAGTCAAAACACCCAACGAAAGACACGTTATACCTCTTTCAACATTATCAAAACAACAATTATCGCTCATATTACGCGTACGAAATTTCAACTAATATCAAGCAAAACGAAAAGTTATTTAATTTACGTACACAAACATGTGTAGGAAACATTTACAACATTCTTGATAAATATTGCATGTGATTAAATTAACTTTTTTTTTATTTACCCTACATTTTGTTGAGTGTGACCATAATATACATGATGGAACGTCGGTGGAAAAATTCATCATTTATTCGTTAAGCTTGCGCAGCTGAAAGTGAAGAAAGAAAAAAGATAAACCAACGCAATGACCGCGTTGTTTCATATAAAAAGTCGAAGACAATGGCCCGCAAATGAGCCGGCTTCGGGATTTCAAAATATGGCAGACATCGTGCCGCATTCAAGCTCGGCATCGCGAGTTACGGCTCTCGTTCTTTGCATAATAAGTCCCTTATTCATTGTGCCCTCTCGAAAGTGGCGACAGGATCCACACGCGCTGTTTGCCTTCAGCTGGTATCGCGCGTTCTCGTGTAACCTCCCGCTTCCTCTTTGTCGCCCCTATTCAAAGTTTCAGTTGCCATGAAGCTGCGCCTGCATCGAGCACAAGTTCAGATTGTTTCCGGTCAGCGCTAACACAACAACTCTCCCGCAACAATCCCATTCAAGTTTTAAGAGTAAAATTAAAAAAAGAAAGAAAAGCGTGAAATTAAATAATATTACTCTGCGTTTGAACTCATTTATTTGAAAAACACATACATCAAAACACCCACTCTCTGAGAAAAAAAAATGCTAACCCACACAAGCAACTTTTCCACAGTTATATTACGGTGATATCAAACACAAATCGCGACTATACGTCAATATTGACCCCGCCTGTTGATCGCATATAGTTCGGCTTATATTAATGCAAACAAAAAGTCGGTTGCATTCCGAGCATCGATGAGAGAGCAGTCCAAGATCGAATGTCGTGATGTAACATTAAGCGTCGCGCAGTTTGCTCTGTCGTGACTTTCTTGATAAGACAAAGACGACGCTGAGCAAGTTGAACCCGAGAACGCCAGGGTACCCGGTATAATTCGATGCCTTTCACGTGTAATCGTTTACTTTGCGTCAGCGAAATAATATCAAGTAATTTCCATTTAGTGATATTTTATATCGACGGCGACTTTTGTTTATCGCCTAACATCCTTTGACCGTATTGAAATCTTCCGCCGTTTATATACCAAGCTGTTTAGTCCCGAGTAATCTGGTTTCAAATATGTATTTACGTTTCTATTTCGAGTAACTTATCTACTGAGCTCTCCAATTGTCCACTTTTTTTGCTATCGGTCGGGATGTGTTTAATTTATGATTCCATTTCAAAATGAGCAAAAGCGGCTTTATTTTCAAGAAAGTGATAAGCATAAATTATTTTTAATTTACCGCTGTGTGCGATAAAAAACAACTAAAGTCAGGGAAAACTGATCTCGTGTGACATCGTTACGAAAGTGCACCCGGCAATGAAGTTAATCGACTCAACGACCCTGGGAAAACGCGACTCACGTAATTCAAAGTCCGCGTTTGCTTGTGGGGAAAGGCCTTAATTCCTTGATGCGCTCGCGTTCTTTTTTTTTCTTTTTTCTTTTTTGTTTCCCACAAAAATGGAGAGAACCAACGAATGCTCGCAGAGCCATCACCCGGACTGATTTCCGTTGGGGTTTACTTTCGCGTGGCACTTTCCCGTCAAGAACAATAGATTCCGAAAGCCTGGGACATTTGCTACTTATCACGAGGATGGAGAACGTTTTTTTCTCTTTACCAATGAAGCATAATTCACACGCCAGATGCGCTCGAGAGTTGGATCGCACTTCTATTTTGTGAACGGACCTTTTGTCCACGTCCCGTCGCACGGCCTGGTTTACATAACCGCAGATAACCAACCGAAATATCATGGATTGGGCAATTCTAATTGTGTGCCATTGTATCGACCAGTACTACGCTTTGGATCACTTAGATGAAGGAAAACACTCGTTGATTTAACTTATTTTCTTCGATGCATTGAAAAAACTGCTATGGCTATCATCTGATTGAACTGTCCGCAAGGTAGAATTTCACCAATACAACATATACCAATATAATCAATACACTTTAACGACTTCTTTAAAGATTACACGAAGTCTAAAGATGCGGAGTGGAATCGCGCAACAAAATATGTGGAGTATCTGACGTTAACAATCGTTAGATGGATCTTGAAGTAGCCATCAATTGGTTGTCGAGATAAGTAGACTCATCCGATTAGAAATGGAATGTGACTATTAAATAATTGCGCGAATTGGGTTTACGGTACATCCTTTTATCTAACCAGAGGTACCAATACTTGCGAGCGGTAATTGCTTCACCAATCAGCAGCTCGTCCACCTTTTCCGGGTTAATGCTCGTGCCAGTTACATAATTGCATTTTGATAAAGCATTGTTCCACGGAAGCGCTTTGTGAAATAACGGGAGAGGGGGAGGGGATGAGGCAATACAATCGTCAAAGTATATATTGCGTAATTAATTGAACGAATCGTGGGCCTTCGAGCTCAATTGTTATTGTCCAGTGGCTATCGATCGAATCTTGGAAGACCACACAGCGAGAAGCGTTGTAGTAACAATTGACACCCACTTCCGGCCATGGTGTCTTGAAGAGCGACGAAAAAAACTGATGGCACGTGATTGTGCGGGCACGTTCGCCGCATCTTATGGCGGATCCATAGAGTAATGGAAGTACCGTCATCCTTTGATGCTTCCTTCCGGCGATTGCACCACCAAGAGCCATCTGGCGTATTGCTTACATACTGCGAAAAAAGATTTAGTTGATTCAACCAAACCATTTGGTTGAATTTATTGAATAACACCATAACTTTTTACGTACTAGGAATTAGTTAACAAAATAAATCCTAACAACTACGACTGTCTCTTGTCGAGCACAATCTTAAATTACTTGCCAAGAAACTACGAAGGCAAAGAAACTGATTTATGCAGGAAGAAACGATCTTGCCTGGGCATCCTGGCGAGTGGGAGGACTACGGTGTCGATATGGCGCGTGCCCTTCAAAACGTAGAGGAGGAAACGACAGCTGCGAATATTCGTACCGCTTGAAACAAGATCCCGTTTTAGGTGGAAGACATAGCCAACGTCGTTTGCACATCGTTTATCGTCGCCGATAGTGCAGTTGTGCGTTACAAGTGAACGGAGATAAGGCATTCTAACGTTGTTTCGAACGCGTGGTTTTTTCGTTGTCAAACGAAGCGGTAGACGCGGGGCGAGCACAGCAAAAGAAGTACGACCACTGAAATAAATTGCTCGCTTCCCCGGTGTCGGGTATCAGTTTTATTCTCTGGAGTTATTTTTGTCCCGGAAATAGTATTATCCATCCTTGAATGTTTACGGCAAAACGTGCCGCGATGACAATTGTGACATTTATTGCCTGCCGTAACCCTAATTTAATGGCAACGATATAAAACGGTCTCCGGAGCAATTGAGATCGGGACTTTTAAGGTGAAATGTCAAGCTTGCTTCATCAACAGTGACGGAAAACAGAGGTCTCTTTTTTAACATGTATAATCAATCCGACTTTTTATTGTAAACTATATTAATGTTGCATGTTTATTGAGGCCACAATGAGTCGCAGTAAACACTGAATTTTTTGAAAATGAAGATGGACTCCTGGCTTTTATAAATCATATTATTACATTTAGATTAAAATAAAATGTATCACGTTGAAAAAATATTATTATTATTATTTCTTGTATTTTTAAAACACTGGTTTGTTAAAATTATCATATTCAAATTTATACCCTACCTTCCCACAACAATTCAATAAAAATATAAATGTCGTTACTTGGGGATCACATTTCATCGTTCGTATTCATGAGTAAAAAGTGAAAGTTCAATAAACAATTTTGAGGACATCTTGTGACAATCTGATACTGTATAGCAATTTTTAACATACTGGTACGACATTCGGCATTGTTGTACAGTACATCAACTTTATGCGTTTACAAAACGGCATTGTTTTATATGGATTCGTATATGAACCCAACATGGTAAATCATATACCATATTAGGGCCATATAATCAGGAAGCCATTGAAAAAGAATGAGAATCAGTGCCGTATAAGGATCTGTAGTGGACCAGATCGGGTATGCCATTAATATGGCATCGGTGGTGTCAATCTGATAGGGACCATAAAATCGGATATGGCACGTGATATTATATTTTTACTAGAAGAAATATCTTCGCGTTTGAACAAATAACTAAAAAGTCTGTTATTTCCCGTGCATGACAATTCTCCCTATAGTTTACAATCGATAAAAAGTCGTCGATTTTTTAGGCACGTGACAACGCTTTCCATTTCCACCTGTCATGCTTCCGGTGAATCTTTCGATATTTTCTCTTCACAAAGGGATGGTGGGGCGAAGATATCGGCTCGTCTCGCGGAAACTGCCGTAATTGCACGATCGCACCGCACGTTTTTCTGAGGTGCGTAAAAACTGTTTAGCAGCCGCCCGGATGGGACACGGTGTAATTGGGCCTTCCTTTTGTGTTAATTGTTTTAAACGAGAACAATTCTTCCAGCTTCGTATCCCCAATGGCGGGCGACACGCGCGCGCGCATTCATTACTGCGTCGGAGAGATGCCATATGTGAAACACTCACATCCGGCTCTATTATGCTCAAGACCGGGCGTTTTGATGAGTGCTGCTCGTCGCCGATGGAGACAGAGATCAGTAAACTCGAGCTATGTCGTAAATGCTCAACTGTATTCCAGAACGTAGGTTGCGGCTTGGAACGAGGCCGAGCCATTTTGATTACGAATCAGATATTCAGTTGACAACAATTACGGGGGGGTCTCTACTTTTAGTTAAAGGACACAGAGAGAGAGAGATAGCTAAAAGTACATTCTATCTTGTACGGTCAAACAAATAACAACTATTTTATAAATTTAATAATATTCGAGAAAGGGAATTCGGAAAAAAAATTCGAGATTTAATCATTTGAAAGATTATTGAAATAGTTTAAATTTTAAACACTGTTTGATAATCTAGAATCTCAGTTATCAAAGAGATTTTAAACGTAAATGAAATTCATTGCACTTCTGAGCACGCGAATGAAGCCAATCAACACACCCGGACCGGATTTGGCTAATTATGATTAAAGAGAAAGTGCACGCGGGAATTCCCGAGCGCCATGCAAGTGGCGGATTTGTCGTGCGTTGAAAATTCGTCGTCAATTAAGAGAATCACGATTCGAAGTATCACCTTGAATCGACAAGCAAGTACGCTTACTAGTAAATAAATATCAGTTGTAGAAAGACGTTTTTGCCTCACAATCAAAGATATTGAAGCGACATTCCAATGATCATGTAATTTTTTGCACCGTCCTCTTCGTCCGCGGAGCGTTTCTCGATACGTGAGCGAATTTCATAATTTTATGAAACTTCATGATACACATTTCAAATAAAACGTTATTAAAACATATTTTATAAATGTATAAACGTCTTCAGATGAAGTGTATAAGTTAAAATATCACTGACGAAAAGAGTTTTGATGACTTCATTTTAGTCATTTCATAATTTAAAGCAATCTGAGTGTCTACTTTTAAGGAAAGCGTCTTTAAATTAGGCACCTTGGTGTTTTATGTGGACATCTGCAAAATTTTAGTCGGAGGAACGTGTCTTGACTAAAAACAAGTCACCTACAATGACTACAAATCACTCGTGTTCGAATAAGACGCATGTCAATTTTAGACAGAGTTAAATTAGACACCGAACAATGACTGAACGTCAAAAAATCAGTCACCTAATTTTTGCAGTGTACCAACGAAATGAGACAACTTGCGTGTGGAAAAATAAAAAGAAAAAAAAGACAACAAAAAAATGGAAAAAGGAAACGATTTACAATTCAGTGTGGAAAACGAGCAGCGGAATTGCTTTCCACGTAAAAGGGTCGGATTTATTTTCAGACCTTCTGCGTAAAGCGTAAAGTACATGGAACAGCCGTTTTGATCCCGACAAACGGAAGTTATTGTCGGTCTGCACTCGCGAACGGCATTCCTCCCACTTCGATGTTTACTTGCAGCTGCGGTTTTACAGCGCAAGAAAATATTTTCCACGTCGGGGAGAAACGCTGACCTACAACTGTCAACAAGTTTGTCGGTTTTATACATTTTTATCAACGCCAATTGCTGTCTTTTCGGCGAAGTTTGCAAATGACGTTCGAATGGGACTCGAATGTAAGCAGACTTATTCACGGCTACGCTTGTAACAGTATAACAAGTGTGTGTCTCAACTCGAGACTTTTTCGGATCTAAGAAATTAAATCTGCTTCAATTTAATGCTCCTGAAATTTCAAACGTTCATTAGTAAACAAAAATTAAATCTGATAAAATTTTGAAAAATTATGAATACATTCAACTTTAAGAACACAATATTTTCAGTTCCAATTACAATATATGTCACACATTACAATATATAGTAAAACAATAAAATAATAAATAATTAGAGCCATGCGTAAAACAGGCCGTGAAGAAATATTGTTCAAGTATTGTCTACATCTACGAAAACCATGTTCGTAATGATTCTGTGCTTACTGCTTATTTACTAGACCCTCTACGGCATGATAATAATAGGAGACTTTTGAGGGACAAGGATGGTGTCGATCGGACGACCGGTGTCCCGCAGATTACTGTAGGAACAACGGACTTGGCGCCATAGCTGTCACCGCTCTGTTTAATTCGCCAATACAAAGTCGAAAAGTGGCTCCCACCAGGCGACCCTGCTTGTATTTATGCGTTCGTTTGTTAGCATTAGCGTGTATGCTGGCATGCTCGGTTAAAATCCTATGGTTGATATAAATAGCTTGGAGTTATCGCGACGACTAATTTGAATGAGGACAAAAAAATTCCATATGAAGGGGTGGAGCTTATTATCGTTTGGCATTATAAAACATATAATACATATAATACGTATAAACATATAATACATAGAGTTCGGGAATACAGCGTAAGCTAGAGCATTAAAAGATTTCTATGAATTTCACATATATGTACAGAAATGTGTTGGAAACTCTATAACTTTATTATGAATCACGAAAATGAATTAAAACGTGAGTCTGTGTGATTGCAAGCCACAGAGATTGTTAAAGTTGCAGAATTTCCAATGACAACACTGCTATTAAAAGATTAAAGGAGAGGATTGGCGACGCAAATCATTTTTCGTAGATCAGGAGTAAAAGAAGAGGCCTCGGACTGTAAGTGCAGAAGATTGAAAGTATATCAAGTCGATTTTAAAAAGTTGTAGGTAGGTTTGCACAATAATTTCACGGATCAAAATGGAAATTACATCTTTGTTACATTACGTATGCGTAAAACCGAAAGGCTGTCTGCATACAAATGTACACGTGTGATGTTAGCCCGCATACCGAACGCGCAATTAAGTAAGACGAAAAAAAAGAAAAGGTGGGTGGGATCAACGAATCATTGGTGAGTGGCAAATCAATATAGATTATTGCTAACTTGTTGTATGCGTGCGACTTCCGTCCGAGCGTTACTCGGTAACACAGTTTCATTCGAACGTTTGCGTGGCAGTTCCGCTTATTCAGCCACCCTACGCGCAGCGATCGCAATTTATCCGGTCCCTGCGGATTATTGTTGCTTGTTATCCAGATCAACGAATCGAGTCTTTCAATCTTACGATTCGTTAGTCTTCTTGTCTCGGAGCAATGTAACAATAAATTTTATCTGCTTCCTTTTTCTTTTTATTCTCGTGTGAAGCAAAGTGAACCGTAGAGACGATAATTCTAGAATGTAAATATAACTGTCCCAAGAGTGTTCACATTGAAGACCATAGCAACAAGTTATTTGTTGAAATGATCAGTATGCTGCAAAAAAGGACGTCTTAATCGGGATTTTTTTTGTTAGAATTGCAAAATTTATATATTTGAACTTTAAAGTTAACTTTTGATTTATAATATAATAAATGAGTATTTTAAATTAAGTTATTTAAGTAATCGGATTTAAATGACAAAAACTTCAATTATAATTAAAACGTTCTGATTTTTTTTATTTAATGAAATCATGAATTTTATCAGTATTATCGATATGTCATAAATATATTCACGAGCCTACTTTTTTGTAAAAAGAAAAATAAAAATTATATCGCCTGACAGTGAGACACTCCTCATACGCTACTGCTTGGTTACCACGAAAACTGCATTAACGAATCATATTTGCCGTAAGACAAAGACAGTACTTTACAAATACGTTCTGTCTTACTCGGATGCGTGACCGTCACCTAGCATTAAGACACGCAGTCCATATTTACATGTCGATGGTTTGTGGACATTTCGCATGATATGTTGTAAAGTACTGCAAACAATTCGGAAACCACGTCGCATTTTCTTAATTGATTTGCACTTAATTGCCTCGGCGTTGAATAACTTATTTCAATATAATTGAAAATCAGTCAGTTCTTACGGCTGTTTTTAATATACCCGAAAGACTGGCAAAATAAAAACAGTATTAAAGATCCCTTTCCATAACTACAATCTACTTTTGTATCGTATCACGTTTGTTAAAATTTTGATAAACAAGGTATAGTTTATAGTCTCGCAATTTTTCCTTTTTTTTACGGTGGCACCAAGGCTCGGACTCAACCACAAAATCTTGCGTAGCTTTATATGGGCTATGTCCGCAAAATTGCACGGTGCAAGGAATTAAAAAAGGAGGATCGCGACCGCGGCCACATGGGGTCCCGCAGATAGTCCCACCTACCCCGTCCTGTGCATTGTGCGCCGATCACAACGTATTATTATTTAGAACCCATAAAAAGATACACGCAAACTTCAACGCCATACGCAAGGAATGTTTAATGTCGCAACGCTTGTAGTGGATGAGGTCGATACGCGGGAAGGGCCATATGTTCGGCAGTTCACCGCAAAATTGCGTGGACCAGATGTGTTTTTCTCATCTTATTTCTTTTTGATCCTTTATTATTACTTTTATTATTATTATTATTATTATGATTGTTAATATGTTTTGTTTTGCCTCTGTTTCGTTTTCAATCGCCAAAACTCGTTTCATGCGGGAAACATGTAGGAAAAAAGCGGGAATTATACTTAAATTTTTGTATCTGAATCAAGTGGACACCCTGCTTTTATAGCCATGCAATGTCACGGTGATATCGTTTTCATATCATGATACCACTATGAAATTCCCGAAATAGCTTCGTAAAAATTCTGCTTATCTAGACAGTCTCTCTGTGAAGAAAATATGACATCACTTAAATTCACCATTCAAGACAGCAATTTATTCCTTTTAATCAACATATCTCCATTTAACTAATGCAATCGCTCCGCACACGTTCAGTGTTACTCAATCTTTGTCTTAACACGACAGCTTAATGAATTCAATCGAATCGTCTCAATCGCTTGAACCCGCGTACGTTGGATGATTCGCTAGTCTTTGCTTCCTTTGTTTTTCTTGTTTGAAAAACAAGTCGTAAAGTGAAATGAAATGTGAAATCAGGCACGTGAGCTCGATCCTTGAATCAAAATACGGTCTTCACCTTTGCAAAGCAATTAAACTCATCTCCTTTATTCTTCGGCATCATGCGGGTTAACACAATGTACGCAAGTGACACTTTCATTTCCGCAAACAATAAACTTGATCCGGACACCACTATCAATTCAAATATCGTTCTAATTTGAGGCTGCATAGATCACAATTCCCGACTTGAATTTTCTTGACCCCCGTGTTTTTCACATCGGTCCAGAAAATTCAGTGCCACATCGATTCTGTTTATATAATAATTATTTTATATAATAAAATAATTAAATTATAATCATAAAATGTAATAATTATATCTTGTTCAAAAGTACGAAATACACATACAACAATGCAATCCTTACATTTATCGCATATTTTATGCACTAATCACAATACTGCAGGAAAAAAATACTGTTGCTGTGTTTATTTGGTCGACTGCGCGGTCGATGACGCGTTATTCACATTGTTAGTTACGATACACGTATTAACGTTATTATACACTGAGAAAGTGTAAGGAAAATAGCGTGAAAAATTACGGTACTTCTCCGTTAACCTCAGCGACAGGTTGCGGAGTAAAGTAATTTAGATTTAAAACGACAATTTTAAAGAATAAACATCAAATTTTACTGCGCCGAAAATCGATAATCACAAAAAAAAAGTGCTACATTGTTGGCTAATTATGGGTAGCGTCTGCCACAATATAAGTTTTAATTTTGTACAGTTTTAACTTTTTCCAATTTATTATTTCCCTTCTATTCAAACATCCGAAACTAAATTATTTTTGTTGTACTTACAGTTTTTCCCAAACATGTCTGTTTCACTCATAACATTCTTTCTCCGTTTTTTCGAACGCTTAATTCCAACTTGAAGCGTTTCGAGAAAACAAGGAACAAAGAGTACCGCGTAAAATAGTAATCAAATTTCGTCACGCTTATTGAACCGTGCTCTTTGCCTAAAGTGAAGATCGATTTCTGTTTTTATTTTTCCTCGCTTCTTTTTCGTCCTCCCGATCTGTGGCGTTTTGAACGTGGCCGCGCACGCAGTACAATTGCGCATAAGTCAAGGCCACAACGCCGCTCAAGTTTGCTTTGGCAAGGATAGGGCACGTACAAGCGAAACCGAACCGGAACCACGGATCGGCGCGCCGGATGTTGCAAGGGACAGATTCCTGGCTGTGAATGCGAAACGTACCTCCTTAGCTTCGCGTGATGAAATCGCAGCGCACAATCCTACGCTACAAAGTACATGCGTGGATTCTAGGCAAAAAATGACAAATAGAAAGTGATAGAACATTCAATATCTTTCTATTGCTTTCAGTTGATAGTTCTACTACCTGTAGTAGGCATTGAAAAACAATGGGCAGGTAATAGAATTAGTCAACTTTTAACGTCTCCATTTTTCTTGTCATGAATAGAACAAAGAACCGAATTTCAACGAACAATTTTTGAAACTAAAAACTATTTTATTCTTATTTATATTTTTACGAGCATTTTTAACCACGACGTGAATAAATTTACGTGTTACGCTGGTGTTACACTATGATTCAAAGCGTTAAAGGCAACGGAAAGAAATAGACATTTCTATTCCTCTCCGTCTCCCATTTTTTGCGGGGCTGTTAGCTGTGTTTTTACTTTCACATTAAAAATATCGTCGAATAAAGACGAAAAGAAAAGAGCGAACATCAGAGTTGCTAAAATTACTTTTTAAGCACGATGCAGACAAGCGTTCAGAAATCAGCGCGCTCGGAGAAATAAACGTTTTAAGAATACGGCCTCTGGATTTCGGTACAGTCCCAGCGGCCATTCTAATGACTTAATCGGACGCAAGACGATGCCTCTTCGCCATTCTTATCTCATCACGGGCTTCGTTGACGAATTATCGGAATTGCCGTGTGAATAGCTCTAGGCACAATGAATCTCTCTGCTTCAATTACATTTGTTAGAATGCAATTATATCTGATGATAATACATGCAATTGTTCGTTTGAGGAAACAACTGGCTTACTGAGAAATCGCGACCATTCATTTTTGGTTGTTAAAGTTGCTACTGCTACGTGATATAATTTAGGTTTGACGTTAGAATTTAATATTAACGTCTTGACCGTTGTTCTAAGTTTGCTAGAATTTAAGCATTGTAAAAGCTGCATAATAAAAAAAAATAAAATGAAGAAAAACAAAATTAAAAAGTATATATATCAGTACATACTTACATCATATTATCAATTTTTTAACATTTGTTGTAAACCGTTCTGTTTTTGTCGGTTTCTCTTGGACTTTTTATTCTTATTTATTGACCAAATAACAAGTGTCTCGTTTCCTTGCTTTTGGCAAGCATCAGAATACAAACAGTGAATTGTTTTCGCGAAAATGAAGAACATGTGGCCACTGTATATGAATCCGAATTTATGCAACGTGGCCAGTTTTGTGGAATCATTTACAACTTTTTCATGGAAACGGGGCGCATGAAACCACAAGCCGCATTTCGGGTAACCAGTCAGCTGAAAATTCGTCTGCTAGAAAGCTGACCATATCGTCGCTTTGGATAAGAAAGGTGCCATTTCGACGAGACGTTCTTTTTCCCTTCAACTAATGCAACGTTTCATGTGCTGTGGGAAAAATAATTGAAAATGTTTTTGAAATGGCACCTTTGTATCCAAACTGACGATATATGCTAAATAAAAAGAGAATGAATAAACAAATGATCAGTACCAAATATTTACCAAAAAATAAGTTTTTAGAAAATCAACATGATCCCACACGAAAAGAAAAATTCGATCAATCGATCGATACAAAGTGAATAAAGAATTGTAAAATTAGGGTCTTTTTGGAGCAATTGGTACTGTGTGTTAACGGAGCACATGGTATTACTTTTAAAGTGTCACAAAGGAGCTTTCGATCCCGAGGCGTCTCATAGAGAGGTTCTCGTGGAGATCGTGTTTCTGGCCTCGTAAAAAAGACACGAAACCACACGATGCGCGACACCAAGCGCATCCAACGCGAAGCGTGAGAAATCCGACAATCCCAGATCGTTTGGTAATTGAATGCATATTTACGGAATTCGTACGTAATCGTATCATGAGATTGAGAATTTCGTTATAAATATTTTATATGAATATAAATAAAAATAAAAACGTATAAATAAATGTCAAATGAAGAAAGTACGAAAAGAAGGGACGAAAAGAAAGTGTGACTAATAAAAAAAAAAAAAAAGAAATACTAATCAGATCATGTGCAAATTTGGAATCGTATATGTTTTCACAATTACATACACATGATATATATATGTATATATAAATTTCTCCAAGGCCTTTTATTTCATCCCAAAGAAAATGAAATCTCTGAATGTATGTTTAAGATATCGAAATCCTGTCAAGTCTTATCTTTCAGATAAATCAAATATTGTGTCATATGTGGATCATCGTTCTCAGTTTTTCATGCCATCTCGAGTGTACCGAGAAGTTCTGTTATAAAAAACAGCATCAAAACTAATTGTTTGAAATATTTGATAAAATGTCAACATTAAATAATATCATAATTGTGAATAAAAGAGATGGCTTGTCATTTCTAGACGATACCATTATAGGAATCCGCTTAGCGGCTAAAAAGGCGCAATTACTCAAGTATATTATCGGCGTTTAAAAGAAAAAAAATCCGAGCACTAAGGTTATCAACGATACACGATTACACGATGCATGCGTCGTTTGTATTCTTTCCTTTCGTCTGATGCAACCTTTTTGAAATGCTAATTGGACTTGTCGGACTGTATAATGACCATTTATCTTGCTCGCCGCGCGTCATAATTCACAATTTGACGTTTCACGCTTCTTTGAGACTTGGAGAAATTTCTCTACTGGACGCTGCTTTTGACGTACAGCTAACTCCCTCAAATCTGTTTCTTTTTTTTTTCGTTGGCGCTTTGTTGGCTTATGTTGATAGCCCAAAGGGCTACCAACCTGAGACTCATTTTTCCCTCGTTAAGTGATATACTAATAACCATTCCCTAATGTAATTTACTAATAACCCATTGCCCCAACAGGCGGGAATCACGTGACCGTCATCTCTTTTCAAGTATAAGCGATAGAATATTTAATACGTTGTAATGGGTGGTCATTTCCGCAAATCGATCATTTTAGGGCACGTCATAGGGTGCGAATGGAAAAAAAAAGTACTTTGGGGTGCGGCGTTTACTCAGAGCGCGTTACAGTAGGTTCGCGTTTTAAACAAACTAGCGAAACCGACTGTGGGGTGTGGCGTTCACTGGGGGCGCATTAAATCCGAACGAGGTGTGTCCACTGCGTCGGCAACGAAAAGTGAATGTGAAGAAAATTCGTGTGGCGCGAAGAAAGAAATGAATATTGGAATTGTAACGGTCGCGCTGATGATGTATTGAATTGGTACAAATGACGATTTGTGATTCGCGCGAATGATTGAATTAAAGCCTACAATCAGCGGAAATGATAATCTCCGGTTGCCGTTTCAACGGAAATGAGTTAATTAAAATTTGTCATTACACCTCTCTCGCCATAAGAATAAAAAGTTGCGTTGCAGAACAATTACTCACTTGCTGTGGTGCGTTTTCCATTAGGGAGAAACTCGAGAGTGCGGTGAGGGGTGCCAGGGAGGCGCAGGAAGAGGCCCTAGAGGGCGGCGGAGTGTCGCCGGGAGTGGGACTGCCGCAGCTACTGGTCCCTCCACTCGACGCCAGGCTCACGCTGTCCGACCGGCCGCGCCACGGCGAGACGGATACGTGCTTTAACATTCCGCTTTAGAAATAAGCCTGCAATATCAGAAATCTATGTTACATCACGCTAGTATCTAATCTTCAAATTAAATGCAAACTATTTGATTTTTAAGACAATGCTTTTTATTTCAATCTTCCCGTAGTTTTTGATGTAGTTGAACTAATTTCAAAAATATAAACTAAACCCGCCGAAAAGTTTTGTCGTAAAATATACTCAAGAAAATGTATTAAAGGAAATTCACCAAACAATTGATAATTATTTTTTATTTGTATATGTCGTTTTCATCTAACTTTCGATGTCATGGTTCAAGTTCAAATTTAGTAATCCAGTTTGCCATTCCCTAAATTCAGTGGTTTTCCTCGCACTATAAAATGACGCATACAAATGTGGAAGCGTGTTTTCCGGAAAAGCCAGGCAACTAATCACTCTGAGAATAAGTGTGACTGCGGTCACTTGTAAACGATGAATCTGAGTAATGCTTGTGATGCATGACGCAGGAATTCGCGAACGAACGAGTGCAAATTGCGACGACGTAAGCAAGAAAAGAAAAGCGCCGGAATAAAAAAAGACAACAGAAGTAGCAGTTCGTTATACGAATGTTTATTGCTTTTTGGCGCAGTAGTGCACCGAGGAAAAAAAAAGAGTTACTTTATTTATATGATGGGATTCAATAAAATGTACGACTGTAATTTAAATAAAATAAATTAAAAATTCAAATACGAACGTTTCATGTAACTGATACGAATAATGACCACGCGAATATGGGAATTATTAAAAAAATTGTGGTTTTTCTTTACCGTACTTTTGTATTCATTGTCGAAAACACAATGAACCGATGTAATTTAATATAACTGTATCGACTAGCCTTTTTACCCCACTGGCCTCCAATTATAACATTTTAATTGAACGATGTTGTGGAACCACTTTGCTGCGGAAGAATTGCACATGTAATTTTGTTTCCGTGTTTCGTCTCAGCGAAACGCGCAAGCATGAGAAAAAAGTGGGAACTTTTTGACAAGAAATACCTCCTTGTATAACTGCGCACAGCTGTCCGACAGACGTCTGGGATTATTGCGCGTACAATTGCATGAATAACCAATAAACTTGATCCGATTTTTGCGAAACTTTCCAAACAGTCGCGTAACTATGCCTCAGCCGTGTACATAATTTAAACTATTATAATTCGTCAGTGATTTCGTTTAATATATGAATTTCATATTTCGAAGTATATTAATTTAAATTTATTTATAAGGTAATATCGATCGATCGATGAAAAACGACAACATAAAGGATTCAGACTTTTTGAAACAAATTTTTCCGCAGCAATAACCAACGAGATTGCATTGAAAATTTATCCATAAACGCGGAAATCACAGGTACAGAAGACAAAGTAAACGAGGAACGTGACGAGGACTAGAAATCTCAATGACTCAGAAGTACAATCACAAGCATTAATTAAAAGATAATGGAATAATTGTTCGGCAATTAGCAGACTTATGAGAGATTAAATGTGACAATTGAACGGGAGTGTAAGACGTTTCGGCCAGACGACTGAATATGATAGATAGAGTACATATGATTAGTTTGCGTGTAATTGCAGTTTTGCATCAAAAATAACGGAACCAATAATTCTATTGTGGTTTGTGAACAATTCGAAAATTCGATATAAAACTGAAATGGCAAATCATGTGAAAAATTTTAATTTTATATATTGCAAATTTGAGAATTATAAAGTGTTGAAAAGAGCTCGGCATTAATTGAAACGTAAAAACGTAAACACGTTTGAATTAAGGCAAAACATCTGCCTTATATCAACGTGTTGAAAGGAGCTATATACCCTTGTGTATACTAATACTAGGTGCCAGTTGTACGAAATTCTCCCACAAGAGACTGTTACAAGTGGCTAGCAGTATGTAAGGACAGATTTGTCTAATAACTTCAACTTTGTTCTAACAACAAAAGTGTCTTGATTCATCATTAAAATGACGCTTTAACTGTCTCAATTACCAAAAAAAAGTTTCAAAATAAGACCCATGTTTATATAGCGTAAGTTTGAAGAATTACTCGCGCGGTGTTTCTAACTGTGAGGATGTTTCTTTCATCTCCATAATGTAAATTTCCCAATTCCAACGTAAAATTATACAAATAAGATTACGAAAATATGTAATTATTCTTATACAAATTTGATGTCATTTACATTTATTGTACACATAATAGTTATATGTATCATACATATACATAAGTATATATGGAGCGTTGTGGAGGGGGAAAATCCTCACGGTTAGAAACAATGCACCCGCGTTAGATCGTAATTTGCTGCTTCTCAAGAAACATGCTTTAAAACTCTTATTCTTTCCTCATGAAACTGTACTTTTGACTTATTTTACAAAACCATTCCTTTTCTGACACAATTGATAAAATATTTTTGACTCAATCAAATGTTTTGGCGCTCAATCCTTGTTTGTCTCAAATACATTCTTTCTCCCTGTGTACTTTTCAAATTTCATGCATAGAAAAAATATATTGCACGTGAATTCCGGTTGTAATTAAACATTGAAAACGACAATTTACAAAACGTACCTGTTCGATGTCGCAAGCAATGAGAACCGCGTCAATGCATTCGTCGTATTCCGTTTGCCTTGCAAACGGGTGGCATTGACTTGGTCATCCTCGGCTACGTTTAAACTTAATCCAATGTAATTAATCTAATTCGGTTCACTTCGCCAGCGTCGCACTGTCGCAAGTCACTTCACCACTACTTTGCAAGTTGATTTTTGTTTTCAAATCTAAGCGAACAATGGTCGTTTCGCTTGAGAAAAAAAACCGCGATGCAATTCCGCGAACAAACCTTTTCCGAAAGCACTTTTCCTGTTGGCGTAGCGAGCGACTGAAACGAGCAGTCGATGCGCCTGTCGTGAGCGCGCGGCCGCGACTGAGGCTTCGACTGGCGTCGCAAAGGAAAACGACCTTCTCCTCTCACACGGACGTGCGTGCGGGGGCGTCCACCGACGTGCATCCCCGCTGCAAATGCTTCGTCCCGAGTTGTGATTTGGAGAAAGAAAGGTGACGACGAGTCGAAAAAGGCCCGGAAACAATCGCGCGAGACACTACGGTGAATTCGAGTAAAGTTTTTTTTTTTATTTTTCTTTAAAACAAATTGCCGATTTCTCGTTTTTTCCCGACGTTGGTTAATTTGATTTTCAATTCCTTTTCGTGAAATCGTCTACTGAGAATCCGGGCTCGTAAAATTTACGAACCAGTTGTAAATATTACAACTACATTGTATTCGCTAGAATCTCTCTACGAGCGGCAGTCTGGGATTCCTATTGTTTGTAAAAGAAAAAAAAAATGTCGAAGAGTCTCGAAAATTGTATCATAATGTACATTGTCCGTAACATATACATTGCAGTATACCGTAAAATATTTATTTCGGCGTGATACTGAATTATTTTTATGAAAAAAAAAAATCATGCATGGTGGTTCCTAAAATTCGTCGTCACTTATTAAAAATTTTATTAATTTCAAAAATTACCTTTTACACAAACAAATATACGTGGATAATTGAGTCTTTATTCGAACGGGAGTCCACAATTGACAGACACAAATGTTTATCATTGGCATGAAAGGCGCATTAGGGACGCCTGTTTACTTTAATCCATTCAATTTCATAGAAACGACCAAAAGATATTTCCATTGGACATTCTTTTACAAGAGCGATTGTAATAAGAGTCCAACAAATCCGTCTTTTCAATGAAAATCTTTCATTCGAATAGATCTTTATGAATGATTGCGTTAAAGGAATAAGTGCAACGACACAAATATCAAAATAAGAACGAAAAAAAAAAAAAAAATGAAGGATAAATACTTGAATTAATTTCAAAAAATGCTCCTCAAGTATAAGATTTTCAACGACTGAAATTCTTTCGTTTTACTACTTGTCTTTTCATCATGGATGGAAAAAAAAGACAGAAATAAATGATAAAAAGAACGTTATAGCGATGAAAGAAAGACATTTTAACGATCGAGTTTTTATAATTTAAATAGCTTGGTAATTATTCACTTATTCCGTAAAACGCAGTGCGGAATTGAAAAGGAACTCGTGACTTATTATGGCATCGCCTTCCTTATTTGATGAGAATGATTATTTGCTTACACTCCTACTCGCACCTTTGTAACTGGCTTTTATTCAGGTTCGCTGCACTCGATCTAATGACCGACAACGAATTTAGAGGAAAAAATATATTAATTTTCACTCAAACGATTCTAAAATCGTCTACAGTGTCACATAATATTTATATGAAAAACGCATCTTATGTAATCGTTTCTCTTACTTCAATTAATTTAAAATTTTTTTATTCAAATCAGGTGACCCGATTTGGCTTTGGTCAAGTGGAGGAGTCTGTATAGTTTAATGTAATAATAATTATTCGTGTTGTAATGAAAAAATTCCATCTGCATGAAAATTAATCATAACGACATTCCAAGAAGTGTCTAACTTTTTTATTGATGAATAATTTCATGCCTATTGATATTTATTTTATTGAAGTAATTTACACTTGACAAATTGTAAATGATTTTTTTACTGATATATAAAATACATTAGGCTTCACGAAAAAAAAAAAAAAAATAAAAATAAATAAAAAATCATATTTTTTCAATTATTGTGTAAAAGAAGGTTGAGTGCCCGTCATAATAATGGTAACGATGACATGGGAGACATTATTGCACGAACAGTACTAATTTAATCATCTAAATTGCCTTGTTTTAGTGTTCACGAATTTCTTCATTATTTAAAAAGAAGAAAAACTATATCAAACAAAGAAAAGAATAAAGAAAAGGATTTTAGGGGGAAGAGAAACAAAATGAAGTAAAAGTTAAGTCTAGCACGCAATTTTCTCACGGCACTGAAAAGTGGAGCATTCGGGTGTTTTCGTCTCCCACGCAAAATCGCGAGATCACGCTAATTTTTTTAACAAATTCTTAGATTTTAAACAAATAGATAGTATTTTAATACCAACAAAATCATTTTGTTAATACAAGTCAATTTTGGTTGTATTGACAAAATAGTTTACTGTGTGCGGATTGATGGAATAAATCATTAGTTTTAATTTAAAAAATGACAAATAATAAATATTTTTAATAATTAATCCGGAGATGAATTGATTGCGAAAATCTGTTTAAATAAACTGTAGTTATTTACCACGCGAAATGATTATTAAAACTCATTACTTTTAAAACTGACATATTTTAATTAAACTCAGAATGAACTTACCAATTCTGCTAGTTATTAATTGGATCAGAAATAAAATTGCTCAATTGAATAAGTCACTCATGGCATGCTGCAAATAAAATTAACGAATCAATCATAATAAAAAAATAAAGAAACTATTTTTTCGCGGTAGTTTGGTAAGTCATCGAGAAACAAAGTTCATCATGCGTGCAATAAAGCCAATTGTCAACGGTGACCCAAATATTTGAAGAGCTCCCTCGAGCAGGAGACAGCTGTTATGTGAATCAAACTATACGAAACAATCAGAATTATTATATAAGTTGCAATGAATACTAAGCATATTGAGGACAATTTTAATACCTGATATCCTGATATCAACTGGGTATTTCATGCCAGGAATCGTACGAAAAAAAATCGACAAATTTTATACAGAAAAGTATACTTGTAAAAAGTATAGATGACTCTAAGCAAAATTGGTATAAGGTGGTGTTGAAAGCGCATGATAATCCGGCTTATTTGATCTAATAACCCTGGCAAGTCGAGTAATAGCTAAACGAGAAATTTCGTGTCACGGGACACATCAGCCAAACACCTGCAACAGCACATTAGGGTAGCTTGGTGGCGCGACGGCGTCAACGGGAATGAATTAACAATTCTTGGCTTGTCGATTCTTTTCCGTCGACCGTTTCTCTCAAAGTGCTACGAAACTGAGATCAACAGTACGATGCACAGTCGAGGACGTGCGAGTTTCTGAAAGTAACACAAATGGGAAACCCCACTGGGGACTGAGTCGCCGGGAAATAATACTCGCTTTTGACTTTACTCTGAATGAATGCACGCAGCATGAACCTATTCCGGATACAATATTTCAACAGTGCTTACGGAAATGCGAGACGTCACGCACATCTGCGAATCTTAAATGAGGTTCCGAAAAGTCGAAACGAGACACCATCGATACGCTTGTCAATATCGTTGCTAACATTTGCATCCTGTTCCCTTCTACTTTTGAATGTTGATCTGTTGACGAATACAAATATAATGTTAAGTTGCAATACATGTTAAAGGTTTCATTATACTTTATCAGCAGAACCGGCGGAAGAGGTGGGTACTATGGGTAGTACTCTACCTACGTGGATTTCTCAAAGGTGGATAATGAATACCCCGCTCCACTCCCACTCTTCTTAGTACTACCCACTTTAGCTATACACGATTTGCCGATCCTGTAAAGCAGTTCTTTGCAAAAATTAAAATTAACGTACAAATTAAAACAATTTGCAATAAGACCAATAGGAATTACATCCGGTTATAACAATTCAAATGTTCAGTTAGGTCCGGGGTCGATAGCGTGACGACATTGCGATCCAAGTTACGGTGATCTAGGATGGTCAGGGTATAAGATGTACGAGAAATGTTTGACGCTCGAAGTCCAGCTGATTCTTCGGTGTAGCATTACTTTCCCACAGGCGTGCAGTTCACGTGTACCGTGAACACAGAAACGGGCGCGAAAGTGTCGAACAACGACAGGCCAAAACGATACGAGTGGCACCATCTCACTTTGCAAGGAAAACCTGTTCTTGCGGTTAGAGTTGCTATCGACTTTGATAATTGCATCGAAGCCGATGGGATATTTGCATTTCCGTCACGGAATACTCTGACCTTTCATGGGAAACTCCATACGTCGTCAATTTCTGGGATACGCTCTGATGAACAAAGGTGGATTAATAAAGTCACAAAACGAGAGATTGGCATTGGGCCTAATTCTTCATCTTTTCGTCATCTTCAATGTTTACAATTTTCTTATGGCTGTTTCATAAAGTGTGATTACCAATATATGAAAACATAAAACAAATAAACTTAAAATATAATTTGTATTGCTTCAATGGTTTTACTTTTAATTAAAATTAATTTTCATTAATGAACTAGATATGAAAAAAAAAAAATCTACACAAAAGGCAGTTTGTTTAAATAAATCTAATAATAATTATTATAAATTCTACATGTTTAAAACTAAGGAGCGTCTAATCAATTCAAATCGTTTCTACGTATATTATTTTTCCAAGTTTTTGAGTACAATATTTTCAAGTGACAAAATTATTTACTTTTGTTCCAAATAGCGTCGGACTGTCAAAGCAAGCTCCGACAGTCCAATTTTTTCAAAAATTACATCTACTTCTAACCCAATGCGTAAATGTAGCGTTTCTAAACTAAACTAAACAATTTACTGAATAGGGTTACTTCCTTTTCAGATATATAAAGAGAAAATCGATTGTAGACAAATTTTCAGATATTCGAAAAATGCCATCTACCGACCTCCGACCACATAAAGACGCCTCAGACGTGTGGCGCACGCGCGAATCATGAAACTTTCAAGATGGTGCTTATGACTGGCGCAAATGAACCCACCCGAAAAGTAACTGACTGTGTTCAGAAGGCACGTTTCGGTATACCGGCTGATTGATACACGCACATGGTCGCAAAAGACATTTTCATTTATGTTCATTTAATTTATTAATAATAAATCAATTTGCGTAAAATGGCTATTGATCAAACGATAAAAATGGAGGTCGATGAAGAAAATAAAGATTCGAAGGAACCGAGTTATGAAGAGAAATTAAAATATGTAAACAAAATCGCAAGTCCCATGGCTCCAAAAAAGCTAACCAAAAAAATTTATAAACTTATAAAAAAAGGTAATAATCTTTGTCATTTCTAATTAATTGATTAATTATGTTCGTTTAAATTTATTTAGCTTGTTTATGAAAAAGTTTATTTATTGATTTAATGTTTTATTTCAGCAAGCAAACATAAATCTTATATTAGAACAGGCCTTAAAGATGTTCAAAAACATATCAGAAAAGGAGAAAAAGGGTATTGTTATTTTGTTTTTTTCTATAGAATATTGTATTTTGTCATTAGAATTTTTCCTATTGATTAATTGATCATTTACGCACGTGATTTAAATTAATTATCAATAAATATGATCTTTTAAGACAATGATTTCATAAATAAATGATAAATTATTAAAAATGTTAAAAGCTGTAAAAAAATCCAATTAATTCATTTAATATTGCTTATTGGAAATATTAACATCATTAAACATTATAAAGGAATTTATGTAAATGCTGTAAACAATTCTATGGAACTAACCAACAATCGTTCTGAATAAACTTGGTTGAAAACAATAAAATTAGTATTTCATGTCAATTTTAATAATTGATATATATAGATATATATAATTACCAATCCTTAATACTTACTTTTTGTTTCAGAATTGTAATATTCGCTGGCGATGTTCTCCCTGTAGACATAATGTGCCATTTACCAGTAGTTTGCGAGGATAGGGACATTCCATACTGTTACACTCCATCCAGACAAGACATTGGCACAGCTCTTGGGGTTAAACGCACATGTCTCATGGTACTCATAAAAGAACATTCGGATTATAAAGATCTTTATGACGAAATTAAAAGCTCCATCAAAACGTTAGCGACTCCTTTTTAAGCTAAGTAAGCTTAATGTAAATAGCTGGAGAAATTGAATTTTCCAAACAATAGGAAAGACATTTCTATTTTACCACAATAAAAAAATTCGAAAGATGTACCATCAGATCTGTAAAATAAGAATTGTAATTTTTATTAATATCAGAAGTCCTCATAAGGATTAAATGTAAAATATAATGCATTTTTAATATCAATAAGTTGATGAAATCGAAATTAAAATTAACCAAAATTTAGATAAGATTTTTGTTTTGCAGTAATAAAAAACTATTCCTTTAATTGCTTTCAACATTTTGTATAATTGTGTAATAAAAATTTTTGTACAATAAACATATATTAGTTACAATTACCTGTACCATTTACAATAACAATACAAATTTAAATTTTTTCTCATTTTTTTTTTTTTTTTTTTACAAAACTAGAAAACTGTATCCCTGTTTTTGTTTTTTGGCAATGTTGAACACTGATAGCAAATAGTTGCGCGAGTTGGCGTTCATGTGAAATAAAAGGCCATTATCAGGCTGGGACGGCACAGATTCTTGAGTGTCTGATTGCACGTCACTGTTTGTTGAAATACTTGTTAAGCCAGTGCTACTTGTGCGAACATATTCTGCGACACGGGCGCGCATTCGTTGATCCATCTGAAACAAAAAGTAGTGCAAAATTTAAATGACAAACAAAATAATTCAGTCACTTACAATATTGCACTATATATAAATGATTAAAACAAGTTTTATGCTTATTGTAAACTTAAAATAACAATGAACTTTACATCAAGAAAAACATACAACTTTTTTGTATCAAAAATTGGATTAGATTTTATTTTTGCACACTAATAAATGTTTCAAGCTTGAAACCTATACCTCATTCTCATGAGCTGGTGACGTATTACGTGCTGGTGGACTTTCATTTGAAATGCAGTAAAACCTTAACACAGTCGATTCCGAAGGATGTCCCATGCCTGTAAGATCTTCCAGAGGAAAATGTTTTTCAATTCGATCCTCCAAAACGTTGATTATTAGTAAATCTTGTCGAGTGAGGACCAATGTAACCGCCTGTTCGTTTCCCTCGTTTACAACATGATTTGCGCTTACAACGTGAAGGATGCTGTCAGTTTTATTTTCAGAAAATATAGGCATCAGGTGCCAAGCATATTTTAAAGATATTGCAGTGCAGCCTGTAGTGTATTGCACAACTGGCCTTTGACGGGGCTGTGAATAATAAGTTTACTTAAGTAATTAAATTCATAAAAATCTTTGATGAAAAATCTTTGAAATGATTAAAAACTTTAATTTTAAATGAAGTTCTGATTTAAATTCAAATATATATAAATTAAATTTTAAAGAATTTCAAATAAATAAAGTGTTTGTCGAAGCCTGTAATAAAAAGAGTTGTGTTGAAAATTATTTTTAATTTTCAAGAATAACATACTGTTGGTAAAGAATTCCATCCAGCTCCTTGCAATAAACCTTGTCCAGTTAATGCAACTAATTCAGCGGCTCCACTTAGAGGTTTGGTCACTACACCAACCAACCCTAAGCCAACACCAGTGACAAGTCCTCTCGTTGTGGATTCGCCGGACCAAACTTGTTGCAAAGGATGGTGAGCTAGACCCGCAACTGCCGCTGTTAAATAAAATCAATATAAAATTAATTACTAGTATAAAACAGAAAGAAAGGAAATTAAATAATTAAATAAAATACAATTTTACTCATATATATACAAAAATAATATGATGATAATGGTGAAATGAAAATGAAATGAAATTTATTTTGATATGTAATTGTAATTCGGCATGTAAAATACAAAGTAATTACAAAAACGAGATCTAATTACCAAGCAAACTCATCCCGAATCCTGTAAGACCTTGATAAAGACCTTGCGTGACTCCTTGTGGTCGTATTCTTCGGGATTCTTCTTGCCTTTGAAGATGTTCATCGTCCAAGGTTAATCGATCTAAATTCCTTGCTACGCTCGATGCCAGTTTAGTCACAGAATTTACAGTCCCTGAATTTTTATACAATTAAATTTTCATTTGCATTTGTATAATAACAGTTTAAGAGTAATTTTTGTATAATATTGTCATTATTTTATTCATTTTCACAAAATACCTGCAGTTACATGCTTCATGAGACTGGCTGATCCGTGAGTGATTCCAACAATAAATCCCCATGGACCTTGTAAGAGTCCCTGGAAAGGCATAGAAACAAAGTCCTTCAATCCTGAGCCGAGTGCTTGCGCCAAACCTCCAGGTGATCCAAGAATTTCCAAGGAACCCACAACCCAGCCTAAATTTGAGAAATAATCATTTTTAATGTAATTTACATAAAACAAAATCAGAAATTGATCAAAATTATAATATTTTTTAAGTTTAAAAAAAATGTTAAGCTAAAAATGTAGTTTTTTTTTTGTTGAAATTACAATGAATTGTATGTATTGAAATTATGTATAAATTTTATATAATTTAAAACCTGCTCCAAAAATAGCCCCAGATAAATAATGCATTGTCAAAGCATTCCCCAGGCGGTAAGGTGTTGTTAATAAATTCTTCCTGTCAAAGGTTCCAAAATAGAGCGGCGAGTGGTCCAAAGCAACATACAGGCGCACTGAAGTGTGCACACTAAGAAGTATGGATATTGGATCGATAACGAAATTCCTGAGCCTGAGCGGACTGCCAAGAATTTTTGCGTCAATTATGACGGAATCAGGAATATAGACGTTTGTAGACACCAGCATCGAAGTCACGCTTTTCGCTGATTCGCTCGACGTTATAAAGCAGGGCGGCATCATTGAAGTTCCGTATTCTAGTAACTGAGTTATGAAAGTGTCTTCGATGTAAGCGGATATCGGCGCAATTTTTATCATCACTTCTTTACAAGCTATAAAGGAGAAATTGAAAAATAAATATGTTTCTTAATAAAAGCGTCAATGAATACTTCATAAAGTATCAATTAATAATTACTGAAAATTCTAAAAGTCTAACAAATATAAAATTTCTTGATTATATAAACAACCTTTTTTCCGTCCATCGAATTCCCACAAAATTTTAACATAAACCAACGACTGATCGACGAGTTTTGAAATGTTGGTATTCAACGACCCATTGATGTAAGTGACTATGTCTTTTTGAATAACCAGATTTTGATTGATGAAAACCACAGGAAAATCAAATCCACCTTGGTCAAACATCTGGTTATCTAATTGCAAATCACCGACGTAACAACACACATTCATAATCGAGCTCCGCAGATCGACGTCGAGGATAGTATTGACTAATGAAAGACTGGCAACTTCTGTGCGCTGGCCATTATCGTTTGCATCTTGCATTATTATCAGATTCATGTTGTGTAAATAAATCATAATGGACGTTTCCAAAGTTCTTATTTCCACAGCTTCATCAATGTCCTCGGTAAGAGAGATAAGTTCGACTTTGATATTGTTGCGGGGCGTCGAAAATATTGAATCAGTAGCCACAGATTCATCCTGTGCTGAGAAAAACGTTGCTACTGAAATAGAACTTTCGCTGCTCTAAAAAAATACAATTTAACTTGATTATTGATTTTGATGAGTTTTTCTTGATACACATGTTAATGATAGTGTTTGCTATTTTAGTAAATGAATTTATCTAACTGAAATATGATTATACTTTGTACCTGTATCAAGTTGCTTAATTCATCCTCATCCTCACTTTGTATGACACTGGTCCTTTGAATCAATTTGCATCTTATATCACGAGCAGAAATTTCCGTCTGAAAAAAAAAGTATAATAAACAAAAGAAGTTTTAAAAAACAGTTAATATTTTTAAAACAATGGATAATCAATAATTTCATTAATCAATCAATAAAACTTAATAATACTTTTGACAATACTAACAGTAGATCAATGAAATGAATGACGATAATCTTACTTGTGAAATTGGACTTATGTTGATGTAAGTGGTGTGACACCTGGTTTGCATTGTTAATTTTACGTCTCCGTGGTATGACAAACGAACGAATTGGTCTGTGGGATCGGTAACTGATGATGGCAAATTGATACTTC
Organism: Aradophagus sp. ZL-2020; assembly: GCA_022817685.1. Classification (NCBI taxonomy): domain Eukaryota; kingdom Metazoa; phylum Arthropoda; class Insecta; order Hymenoptera; family Scelionidae; genus Aradophagus; species Aradophagus sp. ZL-2020. The sequence goes on from JABFOV010000246.1 coordinate 39,708, forward strand.
TCGACCAATTTAATTGTTTTTTATCTATAAAATAACAATAGGCATGAATTTTGTAATTATCATCATCACAAACATTTATGATTATAATTAATGTCATACATCAATTTCAAAATCAGTAAATTGATTGTACCTATTAATTTTGGATCCTCGTTATCATTAGACGACACCGCCGATAAAGTAAAAGACATAAGTGAATTTAGAAAAGGCGCGTCTGGCAATCTGTTACTGACTGTTGGAATCGTATAATAGCAAGTACCTCCACTTTCCACCTCGCAAATCCAAGAAAAATGAGCACTGTCGTTTATCATCACATCTAATCAGATGTAAAAATTACTTTTAATAGTTAATATACCAATCACAGTTTTTATTGTGTATTAATCAGCGTAATTATTACTTATTCATACCTGCATCACTAATTTGACTTATTAAAATTTTAAAAGAACATGAATTTTCAATGAATAACTGAGGATGGGCATCTGGATGGATCATAATATATGTTGTGTTCTTGTCTTCTTGAGTTGTGACCACAATGGGCAATGTATGAAAGCCATTCTGAAAGGATAAACCATAATTCAATCATAATTTTATGTTTTAATACAGTTAGGAAAAATTTATATAAACGCAGTGCATGTACCATTAATATATATTATTTTAATAATAAGTTCATAACAAATACATACAGGAATAGAAATGCATCTACGTGTAATACTTTGGTCAACTCGAACTGGACATGACCATTTCTGCCCTAAACTAATTGAAATATATAAAGCAGCGGCATCCATTATTGGTCCGTGTAATGTATACCATTGGACTACTGGCGAACCTTGTCTGCAATATCATAATTTTAATATCATTATCATATTATTATTTTAATTCGTAACAAAGACAAGTTACATTGATATTGACCTGATTTCCTTTGATGGTAAAATGTTTATACTGTATGCTGTCAAATTATTAGGAAATTGTAAGTTTGATGAAGCTTCAGGAACTGCGAGAGTTGCGACTAACAGTTCTCGATTGGTCATATTTCCAATTACAAAATTACTACTGATTCGTAACAGACGCATATCTTCCTGCATACTTGAACTTATATTCAATAAGCAGACCTAAACACAATAAAAAATCATGTAAATTAGAGCTATTTATTTTTAAAATTAACAGTAAAAATGACAAATAACATAAAAGCTTACACTTGTTCCACAATCAATAGAAGTTTTGGTGTTTCCAACAATGGGAATCAATCCTTTGATACGAGGCATGTAAAAGCCTTGACTCCAGTCAGGTTTGGCCAATTGCAAAGGACACGAAGTGTAATATGTATCTTCTATTCCAATGCCTAATAAAAATGTATCCTACAAAATAAAAAAACTATAATACATAAATTGGTCTTACGCAAATAACTTAGATAATATAGAATTCAAAGAGTTAAAGTAGTATTAAAAAGTGAAGTTCATGAATCAAACTGACATCTAATTTTGGTGGTGTAACTATTCCATAATGGGGAATTTGACACAGTTCTACATCGCAAGAAACTACAGAAACGTAACATCCAAGAGTATTCAATATAAAACACCAAGGCTGAAGTTCAAGTAGTAGTGTGCTTGATACTAAGCCAGCATCTCTATATTTTACCTGAAAAGTCAATAGAAGAGTTAGTTTTAATGACGAAAATTGACGATGCAAAAGAAAAAAAAAAAAAATAATAACAAACAACTTGACGGGTAAGCAAAAGAAGTATAAATGAACAAAGACTCACTTGCACGTGAGTTTGCGGTTGGTCAGCAGCAATCCATTCACAAACTTCGTCGTTTTGAAAGGGCCATTTTGGCTCATCTTTTGAGGTTTCCAACTCTTTCAAGATCGCTTGTATGTCTTCTTTATCAGGGCGCTTGAAAAATTTTCTTTGATCAACCGAACTGTACGATAAAGGCACATAAGGGTTTGATGCAGATATTCCAGTCCTACTGAAAAAATATTACTATCTTACATTAGTTCAGAAAAGAAGTATCAACGATAGGTAGATAATTTCTTTTTATTAAATAGCAAACTATTATAAAATAAAAATTAAAAATCATCAATCAATTCATACTCAAGCTGAAAAGTTAATTGATGGAAATGTTCAAAAGTTCCAGGACAATATAATTGTTGCCTCTCTCCTTGCCCTGTCACTGTTCTACTTAAAGTAGTTTTTAGTGATCTAGTTTCAATTTGGACTGTGGCTGGAACAGGCAGATACGACTGAATCATATAAAGGGGACTCATGATTCCCTGTAAAAGAAAAGCGATTAACACATATGTAATGTTTTAATTTTAATATTTCATTAAAATTTTATTTCTTCTATAAATACCAGAATTTTTGTTTTCCCATCAATAATTTCTGTAACTATTCGAACCCAGATACTGATGTACTGTCCTCTGTCTTGTAAAGGCACTAAAATAATGTTAATAATAAGTGAGCGTTGATTATGCGATTATTTCATTTGTATAAACTAAAATAATTGAGTTTATTAAATCATACAAAATCATTATCATTGATAATTCTACATCTTGAAATCATTTTTTACTATTAATCACCTTTAACAAGCCAAGGTTGGCCAGATTTAGAGTTTGCTTGCAAAGGTATATCTCCAGTCCAAGGCACATTGGAATTCGACTCAAACAACTCACTCCTCAACCTCAGTCTCATCACCATACTGCTATTATCCTCCAAAACCATAGACGGGGCTTTACTCTTTCCTGCTACTAAATGGATTGTCGATTTTCCTTTATTCTCTACTTCATACTCCACTAATTTCATATCAAAACTTTCAATTAATGTGTTCACTAAAAGAAATTGTCCCAAAAACTTTACAATCTTCTGGGTTGCGGATAAAGAAGTCACCTCAACTGTGATCGTCACAGAACCTAAGTCCAAAGTCTTGGAATCTACAAAAAGCGTTGAATTAAAACAATTAATAACACATTATTTTACATTACTTAATTTAATAGTTACAAAATAATTATTGAACTTTTAAGGACAAATGGTGCCGTTCCGTGATTTGATGCAATGTTGTGTAATTCGTATGACTATATAAAAAAAATAATGTAATGCAAATTATTCAAACCTTCTTGATTCACATAGAACGGCTTACTCCAAATCCATGTATTATCCTTTTTAATGGATACACGTAACGCTTTATTATTTGGATTTTTCCAAGAATAAAAGTGACATCTTCTGGTATAAAGCAATATAGCCTCATTGGTCCCGTTTTGGCCAAATCGCAATGGTACCGAAGTGTCGTTGACTATTACATAACGCGTCAAAACCACTATACTTGAATCAGAGTCATTGAAAACAAAGTTCCAGAGATGAATGGATGACGATAACGTGTGGCTGATTGCTGGACTGATTTTCAGAGAGAATGGCTTTGCTGTTAAGGAAAGGACTAATTTGTCAGAAAGCGAGATCTGAAGTTTTCCTTCAAGAGAATCTAAAACCTGTTAAAAAAAATATTTCATTGAAATTAAATTAAATGCAAAATATATTCATAACACAGAAAAGAGACTATTAATCAATTAACTGATAAATTAATTAATTATAATTTATAAATTATGAGTAAAATTATTAAATTTAACTAAGAATTATTGCAAAAGGAATACAAAAAAGGGATCAGAAAAAAAGCCATACCTCTTGCATACTCAGTACTTCATAATCTAAAACATGGATGCTCAAAGCACCACCAAAGTCGATTAATTGAGACCCTTGAAGCCATTTATTATAAATAAAAGTTGCCTTATTGTATTCGATACATGCAAAGCACTGGACTTCAGGAATTCTGCCGGCCAAATTATAATCATTCAGTGGAGCCGGTAGTTTAACATAACTGTTTTCGTTCACATGATTATAAAGAGAAAGTCGAACAGTTCCAACGTTGAGCGCTATTTGTAGACTGGGGATGATCGTAGGGTTAAAATAAGAATCAATTCTGAGACACGCTACTAATGCTCGCGTGGCAACCAGAATCTTTGTGGTGGTAGGTCCTGCTGGTGAAAGGACGATTCTCCAAACACAAGCTGAGGATTGAGCTGGCGGTTTGTCAGGAAGTTCTAGACGATAACTATCTGTTTCCGACAAATAAAAGTCTACGTAATGCTGGTACGACATTTGAATTTCGCTCCAGTACTCAATTACACAAGGGATCTTGTTATCATTAATGCCGTCTATGTTCCAAGCCTAAAACATTTAATTTACTAGATACTATTTTACTAGTTTACTAGTTACTTTACTTTTGAACAATATTCAATATGCAATCAATTATCGTAAGCATTAATTCTTGTATTTCTTGAAATAAATTTCTTATACCTCAAATGGAACTGGTGATACATGAATCCTAGTCAAAGACCGTGGCTGTGGGTATCTCCAAGCCATAGCTTGCTGGGGATAATTTACAAAAACAACCTGAAACAAAAAAAAACTAAATTTTAACATCAGATTGCTCGCCGATGTATAATCAACTTTATATCAATCATTGAAACCTGATAAGGATAAGGTGCGTCATCGGTAGAACCATCTACAAACTGAAATACTCCCGACTTCAAATCATCTTTATAATGCTGGTCTGTTACATTTTTTTCTTTGCCATTCTTGTAATCCCAATTTTTAATCAACTTATCATTTTTATCCGATTCGGTGATTTTATTTACAACCACCTTATAATCTGACCACAATGATCTTAGAGCCTTAACGTGTTTGGGTCCCAGATCCAAAGAGAAGCTTTCACTGTCTGCCTGTATTTGTATCTGTGGGAAACAATTAGCATCCTTCCAAGATTCCCACAAGAAACATACAGTCAGATTACAGCACCAAGGATTTAAAAGCACCTTGACTTGGCCTTCATAAAGAATCGATACAACCAGGGAATTCAGCATGACATTTTGCAAGATTCTCTCAGGTTTGGCAAGTCGCATTAGATTGCCTGATAAAGAAGCAAGGCTTACAATAAGTTCGATTTTCGAACTAGATTCAAAAGACAAAACTATTTGGTTGGTTGTTAGATGAAAGTCTGGAGTGCTTAATTGTTTTAGTTTGATAAGATTCGTTTCTTCGGACGAGTCGATGTCTTGGTAGATATTTTGTAAAGCGGATGTGTTTGACAAAGAGGCAAGAACCTGGAAGTGTAAAAAGATATTACATAAAGTAAAAACTAATAAAAAAATTGCGAAATATAAAATAAATTCGTAATACAAATATTATAAAGTTGATAAATTAGTGAATCTATATCTATATAATACACACTTTTTCTTTAATTGATTCAATTTTATCTAATCGTGACAAGGAAAAATAAATTTTGATTGGTCGACCGAAATTTGCAAAGAACTGCGGACATTTCCCAAGAAAAGTTTCACATTTTAAAGTCATGAACGAGGGCGGAATGCCTGTGTCTGAATTCACTTCGCCACTTCTCGTTTCTATTAACAAAACATGAAAATCTGTTTTACTGGGTATGGAAGATGTTGACTTATTGTTTTCTGCGAGAGATAAAGCTACGTCAAAACAGGAAGCCTACAATACATAAAATAAATATTAAATATATATATCTTATCAGAATTAATCTTAATGTAATTATTTGAATGAAATCTCACTTGTATCTTTTGGTATGTTGTTTGTTGGGAAATGTATAAATTTGGTTGATTGATCATAATGTACAGTAAAGGG
>JABFOV010000247.1:0-45402 GCA_022817685.1 Aradophagus sp. ZL-2020
ATATGATACGATATTTGTACAAAATATAATGTATTTATTATAAAAAAAATCTGATTCATATTACATGAATAATTGATTTTATTCAGTCGTTTCAACAGTTTCACTTGTTGAGACATTCACCTCTGAATGTAGAAAAAAATTATCTACAAGTTCATAGACCGTTTGAACAGGTTGAGTCTGACAATTATGGAAGGAGAAAAATTCCAGATTCAAACTTTATTTCCCTTCATCTGTTATACGTTTTATCTATCCTTTTTGTTTTGTATATTTTGAATGCTCATTAATTTTTATGTATACTTATATGTGCATGTAAAAAAAATAAAAATCAATATTTTTATTTTCATAATTTAAATTATAAATTCCTATTTCATTTTTCGTATTAATCTTCAAATAATATGTATACATTTGTAAATTTTGTACATCTTGTATACAGGTTTCTTTGTATTCTTAATCATTCAATAATAAACACTCATTTTTGTTTTTATTATTGCATAATTGACGTATAGTAATATGTTAAATTTCTTCGCGTTTGAAAACTCATAATCTTTTAATCAGTAAAAATTTTATATTTTCATAAATTGCATCACAACAATAATTTTTTCTTGCAAAATGCGAAAAAAAAAACTTCTTACAAGCAGTAAAGTTAATTGATATTACAGTGGAAGCTTGTCATGTGCATTATACCCTATGTGACATTTCCTTCCCTTTTACTTCGCTGTCATCTGAAAATCGCATGTAAGTCTGATTCGCGAGAAGCCATGTCAAATTTACGTGGAAAAAACACAAGTAATCATCAGTTTACGTTACGACTCTTTTCTAAACAAGAATAATTGAGCATATACATTACATTATTTACATCATTCTTCTCTCCAACTTCCGCGCGTTCCTCCGCATTAAAATCAGTTTGACTCTTAATTCCGTGTTTAAAAATGTGCCGTCATTTAATGAAGGAGGGCTGCCAGTCGGTTTCGGGACGAGCTTCGCTGTCGCCGACTGGCGTTACGCGGCGGCGCGACTATAACCTCCAAAGGAGACTCGATTTCGGAGGGCTGAGCGACGAGCTCGGTTTGACTTACTTCGGCAACTTGGTTGGTCACAGGGTCCGCTCAGGTGGCGCGAACGAGTTAGAGGTCCATTGCAAAAAAGGCCCCGTGCGAATGCTCGGCCATTTGGGAGGGCGACGCTGTGCCGCCAATCAGCCGAGGCCGCACATCGCGCGACGAATGAAACACCAAACGTTAGCCCGACGAAAGCCGCGTACGCGGAACGCACTGATCGCCGTGACGCCGCGAGATTTCCAAGCTGCGAGAGCGACTACGCGCGAACGTCGCGACACACTCAATGGCCGCCGATGGGGAACTGAAAACTCGTGCTAACTCCGAGTTAGTAACTCGGCGCACCAACCGAGGAGTAGCTGCGGCGGCGCGCGCTCCGCCCCGCGCGCAACAACGACGCACAAGCATGCGCGCCGAGCGCTACACCCCCACCCTTCCGCCGCTCATCGTTCGCGCGGCAAAGTTTGAATCGAATGCAAAGTCGATGACAAATAGTGAAATAATTATGGCGCGTTGCGAAAACGGACCTTTTTAATGGAAAACATTTCAAAGCGCCATTCTTATTTCGATTGATGATAATTTGGCGTCAATCAAACATTAATAAAATGTAGAGTAACAAATACAATAATACGGTTATAATGAAACAATGGCGGACACAAAAATTCGACGAAAAAGACTCTAAAAAGGGAAGCACGTGATACAAACAAGGACAACTAGAGATGCTGTAGCACCGTTAATTATTTTTGTTTATTCTTTGTGATTACATTTTTGTGTCTTTGTTTACGAAATTCTAGTTCCGTGTCTGCAAAGAAATATTTAAGAAAAAATATGGATTGGAAATGTTAATTTATATGACTGAGTCATTTCATAATGAAGTAGTTATAAGTGAATTAAACTTATTTAAAAAGAATCTTTATCTCTTGGTCTGATAACATTTTTTCCCAGTTCAAGGACAAGTTTATACCTGCTGTAGATTGTTTTTGTTATTGTTTTGATTAACCGTAATGCAATTCTATTCTCGGAATTAATCTTCTGTTTTGAAGTAGTAAATGTTTAAAATTGTCCGAGTAATAATATATCATTGCATTCTAAGAAATTGTTTGAGTATCAGACGGATCGTGTTAAAAAAATATTTACCTTACCGCAAAGAAATTCCAAAAAGCACTGTTTGAAGTAAATATAAAAATTGCCTTTGTTTCAAGCAATTTCAGGCAATTGCAAACACAATGTATCTATTTACTTTTATTATTGTTTAATTCATAATATTTACATTTAAAAATAAATGTTTTCACAAAAATACAAATTAAAAGTATTGTAATGTCAATAAGTTATAATATCAACATACATAGTCAATAAAATCAATCTCAATGGAATAAATAAATCTACCAACGTAAACAAGCAAGTAAATATAAACAAATCAAATACCCTGTAAGAAATGCAGTTTTCAATAGAATTCGAGCACCGGAAAAAAATTTCTGTCTGGATATTTTATACTGCATTAAAAAAGGACAAACGCTAGGGAATATTTTATCTTGAAAAACTGAGTGAAAACATGTTTAGAAACCAACCTCAAACTTTAAGGTGATTTCTATTTGTCTTTCTTACTCAAGACTATATCCTAAGCTCTGTCTCTTTCTGCACACATGCAAACAAAAATAAAGCTTACAAATAAAAACAATCCACCTAACCTAATCTTCAAAGATAAACTTAACGAAGTTGAATACGGTTTATGTATTTAGATCAACACTTTCAATGGTATAAAAATTCATCAAATAACACGTGAAATATGGATACTAATGAAGCTAATGTCATAAATAAAGTAAGCTCTTCGACTACAACAAATTCAGATAATGCAACTTCGAAAACAGTCAGAAGTGATAAGGGGCAATTAGTTTCAACAACGAGGCTAACTTCTTTTCGAGTTCCAAGAGATTTGACTTTAGGTGGAAATATTAAAAGTGAAAAAGTTAAAAAAGTTTATACTCCTAATCTTAACGTTCAACGGAAAAAGAAAGGGTATTTGCCATGCAATTTTTAATATTTATCTACTTTTTGAAATAAATTGAAGAATTTATAATATGTAGCAAGAAAAATTCATTCATAATTACTTTTACTTAAATGTTTATAATTTGTAGAGATACAGATGTCCCCACAGTCAAATCAGAGAAAAGTACTGATAATAGACAAAAGAATGTAAGGGATGTAAAAGGAAAAAAACCTAATAATTTAATTCAGGTATGAATATAATATATCAATTTTTCTTATAAAAATTCTGCCATATCTCCTTTTATTAGTACCGAGATCATACAGTTTTACCTAGATAAATCAATATGTGTGTAATTTAACAACACCCTAATAATTGATCACTTTTTTAATTTTGCATATAAAAAAAATTATAAAATTCAATGTGAGGTACCTTGAATTTACAAAATTTACTCAAGATAAAAACGTACTGAATTTCAGTCTGTAGGTATTTTTTCTCAAGGATTATCTGAAAGTACAAAGAAAAAATTCGATCGAATCAATTATCCAAGGGAGTCATCTAATGACAAAAGCGATGCTGGAACATCTCTCGAGAAACCAAAACTTAACACAATTCCTACTATCAACAAAGCTGAAGAAGATGAAAAATTGAGGATACTTTTGAGGGACGATTTTATTGATGATGATAAAAAAGAAGTTACTTCCGATAATGTACCTATAACACTACCTTTGAAAAATCCAAGTAAGAAACATATTATAAATGCTTACAAGTAAAATTAAAATTGAATAATATAAGAATTATATTTAAACAATTATTACTTTCAGAAAACATTTATAATGACCATAATGCAATACTGCTCCGAAAATTCGAACATAAAAAAGAAACAGATGTGAAACCAACAATAATGGGAAATGGTGAAGGTAATTTATTAAAAATTAATCATTGAATTTATTGCAACGTTATTCAACTAATTGTGAAAACTTACATAGTTTGTGTATTCATATTTTTTCAGTAAAAAGATCACCAACGAAAGTATCAAAAATAAAATATGAAGAGGAAATAACACCAGTTTTAGATGTTCTAGAAAATAAATCAAATTCTAATTATATTTTTATGCAGGTAAGATTTTTAATAGTTTCACTGAAATGTGAACAATAATTGGTTTGTAAAATATAAATATATTGATTGTAACAAATACTACTCGGGTCATATTAAAAAAGCAATCAAAGACAAAATTAATTCTGATTCAAATTTTTTAACTTAGTTCTTCATTATTATGGTTAGTTGCAAAATATGAATAGATTTTATATAATATTTCATATGTGTTCTTTTAGTTTCCATCTTGTTTACCAATTTTAAGATCAGATGATGAAAATGCAATTAATGGATCAACAAAGAAAGATACAACGTCAAGAACAACTGAAAACGTCAATAAAAATACAAGTAGTGACTGTGGACTGAATGATCTTAAAGAAGGTTGCATAGGAAAACTGCAAATTTTGCGTTCTGGGAAAGCAAAGATGATTTTAGGAGGGCACGAATTTGACATTGAAAAAGGAACCAATCCAAGTTATCGTCAAGTATGTCATTTACAAAATAATAAGTATAAATTGAAAAATGATAATAATAATAATAATAATAATAATAATAATAATAATAATAATAATAATAATAATAATAATAATAATAATGACTTTCAGGATTTGGTGGCAATTAAATTAGACAAAGAACAAAACAATGGAGATGTTATAAATTTGGGCCCAGTGAATCATACTTTAATTGTATCTGTAGATATGGAATCGTTATTAAATGAGACGTGAATAATAAATAAGTAATAAAGCCAATATTTAAATTTATATATTATATACATTATTTTTAAATATTTAAAAACATAATTTATATAAGTCTTAGAGCATTTAAATAAGATAAAAAATAAAGATTTCTTTTTAATTATATCAATTAAACTTGAGTAGTTTAGTTAGTTCAATAGACTATGTCAATTTATGTATGTAAAGTGAAAATTTCACAAAAGATATTTTGGCATCATATAATTATGGAAGAACATATCCATCTTGTCTAATTTAACAGTAGTGGATGTTTATTTTAGCCAGAATTACTAAATTTTTGTGACAGGAACATAAAAATTAGTTGATCAGACAAAAATAAGAGAGCTGGAATTCAGTCTGAAAACAGGTAAACTGCAAATGCATTAGCAAATTATGGAACGTTTTTGGAACGTACTTCTGTTGCTATACAGTTATAGTTATGTTCAGAAAACATCGCTAATTGCATTTACTGAAACATTCTAGGGAGATAATCTTGAAAACAATGTTGAGTTTTCGCGATGAAACAAATGTTATTTTTTATTCTATCATATAATGAATATGAATCATAGAATATATATTTCCTTACAAAAAACTCGACTTTTCCAGCGAAATTTCAAATATATCTTTTTGGTTGGCACAACGCCTCTCCTAGCTTGAATACAACTTCGGTTCGGTCTGACACCAACAAATAAGTAAAAAAAAGTGCATAGAAAATACGTCTGATAATTATTACAATACAAACGAAATAGTACATTTGTAAATTATAATTCAGATTTGTAGTGATTGGTAATATTTAATTTCATACTTTATGGATTGTGAGATAAACAATTTTGGTAAAAACAAAATCAAGTTATAACTCTGTGAAGAAAAGTAGAAATAGAGTGATCATGATGGCGATGTAGAGCAGCTTATCAAAAGTAATACAAAACAATGGATAAATTAAGCCTAATATCTGGAACTTTATTTTTGGCTGCTGACATATTTGCAGTCGTGAGTCTTGTTATGCCTGATTGGATTGTCACAGATGTAGGCGGTAAGCTACTAACTATTAGTTTCGATTTCCATAATTATTTCATCTCTTTAGATAATACGTAAATGAAATCAATGAATTCTTCGCTTAGTACCACTATTATTCATCTTTTGTTTATTCCATTATATCATCCTTTGCAGTTTCAATAGTTGGAATAAGTATTGTTATAATAATGTAATTATTTTTACAGGAGACACAAGATTAGGATTGATGTCATCGTGCATGACTCTATATAACAAAGAGCAAGTCTGTTTTGCGCCAAAATTGCAATCAGAATGGCTACTAGCTCTAATATGCATATTATTAGGCTGTACCCTAATCACTGTGACAATCATACTTTTGATTAGTTCACAAGTGTATTCGATTGCTTATGCTCGCTGGATTGGATTCACTGCTAGTAAGACTTAATTCATTCTCATGAATTTACAGTTTAACTCATTAATATCGACTTTTTCTTCTAACAGAATATCATATTTATAATACATGTATAATGTATAATATACATGTACATTGTGTATATCTAATATACATACAATATATGTAATGTTCTATTGGGGCGAAAAATGTTATAAATTATCGATTTGTCTAAAAAAAAAAAAACTTTGTTATTGTTTCAGTGGTGTTATTCTGTCTGGCAGCGGTAATATTTCCAATGGGTTTTCATGTAGATAAGATCGGTGGTCAACCTTACCAATTACCCAACTCCCATCAAGTGGGAATATCATACATCTTGTTTGTATTAGCATTATGGACAACTGTGGTATCTGAATTGTTTGCTGGTAAAGTCTGCCTTCCACATTTCTAGCATACAACTATTGGATGGACTGGCAAACGATTCGTCCTATTTTTTATAAATGTATTACTGTCTGGACTTATTGCGTTGCAATTAAGATGGTGTTTGACCGTTGCATTCCATTATTATTAATGTATGATACTACTATTAGTAGTATCAATTATTTAATAATAGTATATGTTATTTAATTACATGTTATGTTTTAAATATGTAAAATATTTGTATAGAAGTTAGGAAATAAAATTTATTTAAATGTTTTTAATTAAAATCAGTCTTAAGACTTGCGATGTAAAAGTTTTTTTTTTCTATAGTATCGTTTTAAGATCTCATCAGTGATACGACGTATATCAGTAGGCTCTTTCACTCATCGCATTCGTCTTACATTTACGAATTTGATGTAAAATATTTTCATGTAAAGCCTAAGCAGGTATTTTATATGACTTCAGCCACATTTTTGGATTTTATTTTTAAAACTGCATATATGGACTATGTATATAATCGTTTTATTCCAAATGTGTGTATGTTTCTCTGTAATAAAAAGTTGACTTGAAACTCTTCTCAACGACCAGGAGCATTAATTTTGTTTTTTTTTCTAAGTCACCTCTCAAAATTTTATTTTGTCTCAAAATAAATTGGAAATGTAATTATTTAAAATGTTACTAAATGCACGAATGATTGAATGAATAAAAACTTAATATAAGAAACAAAGTATATAAATAAAATCTATCATTTTCAGAAACTTAAATAGCACATTTGCAACGACTGAATAAAAATTACCAGTTACGCAGCAAAAGCGCACATTTTGAATATGAAAGTGGGATTGAGGAATTACTTTAAATGATATTTAAATAAAATGAAACTTAGAAATAATGAAAACAAATCATTCAGAAAATGTTTAATGTTATCATCTTTTGATGTTCATATAAACTATAACAACAACAATACAACAATATTCCTATTTGAAATTTTAATTAAGTAACCAAGGAATTAAACCAAAATGTATAAAATTCTTTGAAAGTAACAAAAATACACCTGTATCATACTTAAATTATAACTTTTCTACAATTTTTTTCTTGACTAAAGATTTTTACATTCTTAATAAATAAAGACTAATATTAACTTTGTGTTTTTAATAGTAACATTTTTTGACTATATTTTTCAATAAGTGGTCGAATACCCATGGTCCAAACGATAGGTATGTTGGTATCAACTGTTACTTCATTATTGACATAAGTATTAGATGTGCTTACTAATTCTCCAAATTTTAAGCATCCTTTATCTAAAATAAATTTGAAGACAAAGATTTGTTTTATTAAAATCACATAATTAAATGTTAAATAGCGTATTAGTGACTTATACCTAAATCCCACTTTAAACCAGTTGTAGAAATGCAGTTTGCAGAATTTCCAAAAGGAATAAGACCACACCAAGATTTATTTTTTACTAAAATATCTGGAATTCGTATCTTATGGTTACCGTTTGTTAAGAGCCACGTCAAAGAATTATTTGAAATTTGTATTACCTGAAATATACTATTATAAATAAAGCAATTTCAGTATCAAAATTAATTGTAGATAGATTGTTCAATTACCCCAATGTTTTTCAAAAATTTTTCACATTTGTATAAAGTATTTATATTAGCTATGATGTGATCAAATCTTCCAGAAGTGTCACATACTGTATAGATATAATCCAGCTAAAATTAAATTTAAGACACACATTAAATAACAATTCACCTATTTATTTTATTACAAGATAAAAGTTTTTTGTATATATTTTTTATGCAACTAAACAATTACTTGTATATTTTTGGTATCACAATACTCTTGTAGTTTTCGTATTGCTTTGGTATAATCAGTTTCATTTTGATCAGCTGTTTCAATTATATTTAAACCCAGAGTTTTAGCCTTTTCCAATGTATCAGGTAAAATGCTGTCAAAATCACCACTTATTATATCCGGTAGATAAGTTTTATTTGCCTTATCAAAAGAACCGTGCACCCTGTCACAAACAAAGCGAATCCACTGATCTGTACCTCCATCAACAGTCATTTTCACTACTGCTGTGTAATTAATTGTACATTAATATGACATTTTAACATATATTTACTTTGATATATCATTTTCTAATGGTATTTTTTAACAAAAAAGTGCATTTATAATAATCCCTTTTTCATAACATATATGTTTAATTACAATATTGGAACCTTCATTTTTTTTTACTTTTTTTATAATTTTTAGAATGTTGTATTTTTTATATAAATAATATAAACGTCATATTTACCCGAGTTAATTTTTGGTGAAATTAAACATAATGTTTAAAGAATTGTCTATTTTTCAATTCGAAAATTGCGAAATTTATATCATTTACAAATGTTAATGACAGAAGTAACTAACTTAAACAAGAAATACTGAAGGAAAAAGCACTTTATGTTAGTATACAAACGATACTAAAATTAGTTGGTTTTAAATTCACTTTAGCTGATAGTTCCTTTTACTGTATAAATAAGTAAAAGTTAATAAAGACCCGTTGACTTATTCCTGAAAAAAAAAATCAAGAATACCTGTATGCCATAGTTGCAATAAAATGTTTGGATCCAAATTTATATTTCTATTTAAAATAACGACAGCATGATTTAGTTGTTTAGGGCAAACAAATATATTTGAAGGTTCCCAAACGTTTTTTGAAACATCGCTTGAATTTTCCAAATTAGACATTTCTTTGATTTTGTTTACTACTCCAAATAACCTATTGAATTTTTTGTTTTGTTTTGTTTATATTTGTGTAACGGCTATCCTAAGTGCACATGATACCGCAAGTTGTTATTCTTTTTGGTTATGGTTACATTAGTGTTACACTATTCCCAAATTTACCATAAAATTTACGGTTGATTTCTGAACATATCATTATATCCAGTAATATCAAGAGATGTTTAGAAATCTACTGTTAACTTAAAGAAGAATGATTTGAGAATAAAGTCCCGCGAGAGCTATTCTTGAAAGTGAGGTTAAAGGGTCTTATATTTTCTGACAGAAACCACGCTAAACAAGGATAATAAACATGAAGACTGCATAGCACTATCTTTATTGATGTCTGAAAATCCCAGTTTAGTGAGAAAACAACGAGAATATATTAATAAGTTCATGTTGGTCAAATTGGTTAAATTCGCTAGTTATTAGATTTGTTTATGGAAATCATATGTGAAGTAGATTTGTTATAAATTGTTCAAAGTACGGACTCTAGTCAACAAAGACAACAACAACAACATTGTTCAAAGTAAAGAAAAATAATCATGTATGCTAGCGACACTTTAAAATTAATGTACAACACAGTATTAAGCCAAACATTTTCACATGACAAAAATTATTTAGTTGCCGGCAATATTTATGGCAACGTTTCGATATTTGAGTAAGTTATAATAATTTATTGCACCTATGTAATTCTGTTATTATTTATATAAATAATTATCTCCGTAACAAATGTTTTTTATGATTATGTGATTATTTTACAATTTTTCTAGTTTACTTTACACATTTACTCAGTTAAAAGAACTGTTTTATGTGAAAAATCATTGTTTTATTTTTCAATTTGCAGATTGTTTAAAGTTTTGGGCCCACAAAAGTCATACAACGAAAATGATTTACAAGGACCTTCACATTCATTTACCGCTCATCCTAATCATAGGGTTGAGAGCATGGTATCAACTGATCATTTCCTTATAACTGGATCTTGTGGTGAAATTGTTGGTTGGGATTGGAAAACTATAACATCTTCTAAAGTATCTAAAGCTAAGAATTCTTGGTGTATACAGATTCCAAATATAAAGTAAGACTTATTTATAAATCGTCTAATGATATTGTTTTAAATAAATTTTCTACATTAGCACATTGTAACATAAGAACTTCTTATTCTAATTGATGAGAAAAAGGAAAATGCAAATCCACGAAAAAGCGGATATCGAAAATTCTTAAAATGTAACCTTCTTACATTTTATTTAATATATCATGTTGTATTGTTTTTCCATGTGATTATATTTATAATTCTTTGTTAACTTCAATACACAATATAATACAATTAATTTTCAGGGATAACTATGAAAAACCTGATGCAAATTATATGGTGTATTCAAGAAATGATCATACACTGTATGCAGCATGTGGAAATAGTATACATTTAATTGATTTAGAATGTGGAAAAATAAAAAATACTTTAGAAGGTCACACGGATTACATACATTCATTATCATTATTGTAAGTAATTAATTATTAATTACATATAAGATTAAATGCTCCTCCAGGCTTTCAAAAAATTTGTTTAATTAAATTTTTGTAAGGATTTTGAGGTGTACTTGATCCCATTAAAGAAGATATCTTAATTTAAAAAAAAAAAAAAACTAATAAAAGGAGGCGTTGTAAATTCAATTATTATGATTACGACAAATCGTTGCCACTATCAAATTCTGTAAAACTTAAAAATAACTAAAATATTTTATTTAACACAAAACAATTTCCTTCTAATAACTGATTTTATTGAGATACCATCTTCTTTAAAAATTTTGACTGATGATGACGAGAATAAATTATTTTATTTACTAATCAATGTTTTAATTCAGAAAAGATCTATTAGCATCTACTGGAGAAGATGGATCTGTAAGAATCTGGGATTTACGTAAGAAAGAAACCTCAGTTATTCTACAACCTCATAATTTTGACAAAGTGGCAAGACCAAGACTCGGTAAATGGATAGGATCTGTTGATTTCACTGAAGATTGGTTGGTAAGTTTCATAAAAATGCTATTAATGTGTATATTTAATAAACTTAGAGTTATATTTTATATTTTAATAACATTAATTTATAGTTGTGTGGCGGAGGACCAAAACTTTCCTTGTGGAGTACGAGAACTATGGAAGTGTGTACAATTTTTGATATGCCTGATCAAGGAATTCACGTAGCAAACATTTATGAAGAGAGAATAATAGCTGGTGGTGTAATGCCTCACGTTTACCATCTTAATTATTTGGGTGAAACATTAGCCAAAATTCCAGTATCTGGCAGTACTGTTTATAGTATTGTACACCAAAAATACCCGCAAGAAGTTATCAGTATCGCTGGTTCTAGTAATAATCTTGACATAAGTACAAACTTTAATTATAGGGAATTTGTAATTAAATTTTTATAAATTTCTTTTAACATAGATCAGTCCATTGCAAAATTATTGTTTTTAGTTTACAATAAAATAGCAAAGATTAAAATATTATCCACATATTATATTACATTCATGTTACAAATACGCCAAAAGTATTAATTAAAATAATAGATAAGGAAATTAATAATGAAAAAACTTTCTACTGCAACATTTTAGCTATTAAATAGAATTTCAAAATCATTACATTTGATTTTTTTATTTTGGAATGTTTCGGTTTTGTTCAAATTTTGGTAGTAATGTACACACAACTCACAAAAAATGACATGAATTAATTATGAATATTCATCTACTCATAGATTTTGTAAAAAACATAAATAATTATTTAGTATTGTTTAAAATATCGATAAAGCACTTAAAACTTTTTGATGAAGTATTTTAAATGAATTCAAGGGCGCCGTCGATAATATTGAAAATATATTATAATTTACTAAAACTAATTTGCCATTGTCAAAGAATCTTTAAATCATTTTTATTTCAGAAATGTATATTTCAAAATTTGAAAATAATTTCACTTACATTCCAAGATAGATGTAAAGTAAAATTTAATCTAGAGAGAAACATTTTTTCTTCATATATATACATACATATGCATTTAATGTACATTTGAAAATTACAGTTTTTTTTTTGTTACACAATAACAAAAGTACAAGTACGAAATCATTTATACATGCATAAAATTATCATCCTAAAATAAAATCAAAAATAATAATATTAAAAAAAAAAAAAATGTACAAAATTATAGTCAAGACTGATCTTCACAAATTGAATAGATACTTGATTGACATTAATAAATAATGTAATCACAAATATTGGATTTGAACAATAGTTCATTGTCTAATATGAAAAAATGATCAATCTGAGACATTTAAAAATTATATTCTAAACATAACGTAGACATTTTTTTATTATAAAATTATGATAAAAAACACGAGGACTTAATTTTCCCTATTGAAAAAGTACTTATAAACATTTAGAGATTTATTTAGAAATTGTGACAAACGAAATAAATGCACATAAGCATAGGAAAAGATTAATTTTGAACATGTGCCTAAAATATTTCACAATAAAAGCAGCATACATACTGATAGGTACAAACTTTTTATTATGACTGAACAGAAAATTACCTGTTTTCTATTTATCTATTAAAAACTTTTGCTTTTTTGCATTATGAGATAACTATGAGTTAAATCAGATGAAAATATTTTATCTAGATAGTTATATCGTCAAAGACTGTACTTTTAAAATTCTTTCATTTGACTACAGTATATTATTTAATTGAATTTCTGTTTACTTTTATAACTTTAAAAAACATATAAAAATACTCAAACATTTAATATGTGATATCTTTTAAAAGTTACTGTAAATCACTTACGAACTTTTCAGTTATATTAAAATTGTAATATAAAAAGGATACACGAGTTTCTTATTAAATTGTATCATAAAGAAAAAAGAAAAAAAAGACAAAACTATTTTACAACAATTTTCATACAACTTTGACAACGCTTTAGAAAATGTCTTAGTTTAAAGACTTTTTAAAATATTTTAATGAATTCACTTGAAAAATTGTATGAAATTCTCTTAGGATTGCTAATAGATATGATAGAACTATATTCAATTAATGTATTATATACAATTTCAAATGATAAAAAGTCATATGGTTGAGAACAAAGTACCTTGAAAAAGAAAATGTTTTGATTAAATCATCGCACCAGTCAAAAACAGCCTATTCCACAATATTGTATGTAATTTTTCTTACAATTTTTTTGAAATAGGCCCTTCTTTGTCTGGGGCGACGAAATACAATAATGAAATGCAATAGCAACAAATGTAGACAATTTATTTAAATATATATTTTAAATTTAACACTTTAATGGTTCAACGCCATTGATCAGCATGAAAACCGCTTGGTAGGGGTAATGACACCAAATACATTTTTATAGGAGTAGGGATAGGCTCGAGCCATTAAAATGTTAATAGCTTGAATTTAAATCTTTGTTTTGACTGAAACGTTATTATTTTCAAAATATTTTGTTCTTTATATATAACAGGAAATGGTTTTTTCCATGTCTTATATTTTGTATTAAACCAATATAAGTAAAGTAATAAAATAGTAATAATAAAATGTTAATAAGTTCTTAAACTTTATAACATTAATAAGAAAACAACTTTTGAAATATATTACAAACTAACAAAAATTATAACTGTAACAGTACTTAACGACATGTATACATCACTTTATACATGTATATTTGACTCTCTGTGTAAATTACCAAGCTGCGCTTCAAATAAAATATCATTTAAAAGTTTTTCTGCTATAATTCTCTGGTCAAGACGCATATTTCTTAATTTCGCTGCAACATTACGTCCGATAGCATCAAATTCATCTTCCATAACATTGTTGTGTAGTGGTTTATACACTTCGTTGTATTTGTCATCTTCCTCAGTTCTTCTTTTACGAACTAATGGAGATTCAGGCCATTCTAAAGACTGTTCAAAATTTTCCTCACCAGACGCAGGACAATCTTCCTAAAAATTAATTTTACTGTGAAATAAACTGTTACTAAAATTTAACTTAATTGTATTTCACATTGGAAAAAAAACATGGTTGAAACAAAGTATAAATTTTTGGTTTGTACCTTATTACAAGTTATCAAATTATAATTAAATAAGATATTTTGCTATTATTTATTGATGTTATCTATAGTAGAAAAAACATTAATATCTAGTTCTTGAAGAAAAATTTATCATAAAAAATTATTAGGCAGCAAACACTCAGTAAAAGATACTGTGTTATATGATTTTTAAAACAAATTTTGAAACAAGACTGATGGTATTTTTTAAAAAGATTTGAACAACAAATGAAATTTTAATTTCGGTGCAAATAGTTTGAAAAAGATCTATTTGCAGAACTTCCTCCCAATATGAGGAAAACGGTTTTGTAAAGATTTAATTAAAAAAATCATACTTTTCCATTGCAATTTTAAAATATTGATGATAACTAGCAAACTTAATACTGTAAAATTTTATTTAAATACAACAACAGCAATTGCTTATTTTTTTGTCACTGTAAGCTGAATTAATTTAACTTACATTAACCATTTTGTAATATTTTCTATACCCATGTTTTGGTTTAATTAGTTCAGGAGTTTTGTCCGGTGATGAATCAAGATATATTATTGCTGGTCTTCGTTGATTAGATTTACATTTTATTCTGTCCATCATAAATGGATGTACTCTCTGAAATTAATGAAAATATTAACGTAAAAGTTAACTAAACTTATACATAAGAAATTAGATAAAAAACATTGTCCTTGTTTTATAGTTGTCTGTTTTTATACTATAAAATTAAGATTATATGCCACCCAATGTCAAAGCAAAGACTTAAAAGAATTAAGAACTATGTTTATAGTCATTGTAAAACATAAATATTTTGAAAAGATTTCATTGAAATCAATATCATCTTCAAAGTTTGAATATGTATGTCGAAATTAAAATTCCTCAAAAGTATACACTTAAACACCTTTAATCATAGAATATTTTGAAAAATGTTTAAGCCAGACAACTATTTTGAAAATAAACTATACAACTGAAAATAATAAAGATTTATGATCGAAAATAGCTGACTTTGATATGACTGAGGAAATTTCCAGTGGACTTGAGGTTTCCATTAAGGAGCTTGTTACACTGTAGACATCGAACAGTGACATTGGTGTCCTCAACACGTATGACTTGGAAGAATTCTCCATCCAGAATGGCAGGTAATCTGACAGGTGTAAGGGTAAGGTTCGGTGGCTGAACGTTGCTGTTAATATGAACCTGGTTCTGAGTTTGCGATTGCTGCTGGTGCTGTTGCTGGTGTTGCTGTTGATGTGTGATTGCAACGTTTGTGTCGTGATCTGTCGCATCGACCTGTCCAGTCTGGCCGCTTATCACTTGACCTTCCACAGTTTGAGTCATCTCTGACTGCGTGCTCTCGATTATGCACGTTTCAAAGCTTTCAATTTTCGTGTCATAGTGTTGACCCGAATAATTGTCCATTGTCACCTGATTACTACCAAAACTTGAAGCGCGGATATCCCTTGTTTTGTGCAAATATACACTTGACCATTGATCACTTTGACACTTATTTTTGATTATATACAACTCGCTTTGAAGAAATTGCGTAATATTCAGAAAACTTAACGTCCGAAATTCACGATTTTTCGATTTTTTACAGTTAAACGCTATCTTTTCGTAGCGCGCAGGCACATGTTCAAATAATTTAGTTTACTTTGATATTGTTGCACTCGCTCCTCAAATGTATAAGATTAGTGGAGAAAAAACAAGATCCCCTTTGAAATCACACAATCTGTCTCGGTTATTCATTCGCTTGCTTAACCTGAACACGCGAGTTTGTTTTCATTGTTTGATAGTGTCGCGTTTTCAGGGTTAAGTTCACGTAAGATACATAACATTGAATGCCATTGTTTTCTTGTCTACTGTTGAATGAAAAAAAGAGAAAGACGATGTCCTAGCTGCGCTGACGTTTGTAAGTGGTTAGCTCAATCAGGATTATTATTTTTGACGAAGAATCGAGTCTAATTAATTTTTCTCTTTGTCTTAAATCCACCATTCTAATGAGAGGAAAAAAGAAAACCTTTAAAGAGAAAAGTCGTAGTTGAGTTCATTGAAATGAAAAGAATCAAAATAAAAATATAGTAACACATACAAAGAAATAGAAATGTCAGATGTGCATTCGAAAAGTAACATTATTTTGTAATAAAAAAGGACAGACAATTCAGCTCACATAAGTGCGTCCTCTTTTATTGCAAAATAATGTTACTTTTCGAATACGCTACAAACGAGCTAGAAGCTTATTGATGGCATATTCCAGCAGAAACATTATTCTTTGATAAAAAAGGATACAATTATATAAACGAAATCGTCTTTTCTTTTCTATTAGAGAATAATAATATTTATATTCAAATACATGTAAATATTTCGTCGTCTTTAACACACGCAATGACCGTTTGGTGGCGCTGAAAAAGCGCGCGCATAGACATGTTGACAGATAACGTTCAAGTTGGCGTTGAATTTCAAACGATATTACGTAGAATAGAATAAAAAATATGGAAAAAAAATATAGAACATGTGAATTTTATATTATTGCTAAATGTTGGACTTCGTCAATTAAAAAAGTTTTATAAACGTTTTGCAAACATTGAAATTCTATATTTAGGGCCTATAGAACGCAGTATGAAACGTTTATAAAAAGTTTATGTAACGTTTAAATAAAGTTGATAATGTGTAACAATAGTATACTTTTGGTAATAGTAGATATAATGATTTGTTTACATGAAATATTGTCTTTGTATTACTTAGTAATCGAATTCTCGGAAATCGATAAAATTGTATTCCGTTTAATTGTGGCTTATTTCCACATTAAACTGCTAAATTTTGAAGTTCAGTAGGAAAATCGGCAACACATGATTGAAATAACTGAGATTTGTAAAGAAAAAACACTTTTTGTAATAAATAATACTCACCGGTAACGTCCCTCGAAGCGGGGATGCCAGGAACAAAATGAAACTGACCTTTTTTTTATCCCACGTTGTCCATCGACGTGTCCAGTGATTCCAATGCTTCTTGTTCCTGGAATAAGCAGCAGCAACAGCAGCAACCATTTGATGATGAACGAGAAGAAAAGAGAACACTAATTACGTCACAACATCGCTTGGCCAACACACTTGACGCCGAATCCGCGTTAAAAATGACAGCATAAACGATACGATTTTCGAACTCTTTAGCATTTTAATAGTAAAAACGACTTGCGAACCAGTACTTTAAAACTGGCGGCCCGATAAAGTTACCTGTAAACACGTAACGAAAGATTGTCTAACTTCTACGACGAATCGACGGGGAATGCCACAAGTTGAGTGGCGCGCTTACACTGATGGCGGCGGCGCAGTGGCGCAAGCGCTGGCAGCGACAATCGAACGCAAAATGGCGGACGGTTCAACTTTAACAAAATATCTAAAAGTTTTAAAATAGTAATATCGATAGTATTAATGATTATTGTTTAAAATTATTTAATATTCTATGGAATTGACGATTAAGAATTCTTATAATGACATTTTTTTTCTTTAGTTTTATAAACTTCATAACTAACAATAACAACATATTTTATAAAAAAGGAGATAGAACATTCGCTGTACATAAGTGTCTTCTCTTTCAATACAAAAATACTGCTCGCTTTTTTTAGCATTTTCTATTGTTTTGAATTAGATGATTTTGTTGTTAAAAGTCAACAAGCTTAATTCCGATTGCAATCGAGCTTTGAATCGAGTTCGATATATATTGACCTCAAATATTCATCAATACGCATGCGTACAACGGATTGACATTACTGCTTGTTTTGTTTAATCAACGTTTCTTAACCTGGACAAATTGTACTTTTTTATTTATATTAATTTTATTTATTAACAGTGCATTGTAAAATTAGTTTTTCTGCTTATAAGTTTACAATAAATACGGAACTGTTTTAATATTAAAATTCCAATATGCAAACATGGACTTTTGTGATTTGAAGAATTATGACAGCGACATTATTTTAGGTATCTTGTTTGTATAAATAATTTAGGTTGATTTTATTATTAATTTTTTTGTTCGGAGTAAAGAAAAATTATTTTTATTTATTTATACTACTTAAAGTTAATTTACTATTGACAATATCTAATTAACAAATACAAATTTTAATTTCTTTATAACAATTTTTATTTTAAATCAATAAAAAATAATGAATAAAGAAATAGTTTTTTTTTTTTTTTGTTATAAGATAATTGTGAATGTATTATCGGTTCTTATTTTAAAAAAAGAGTTATACAATTGAAAAACTATTTCAGTATTGTATACATTATGATTTTTATTAAATGATTTTAAATTCCTAGGATATTGTTACAATGGAAGCGGATCTGTTCATCTAGCAAGACAAAAATCGACAAAAACCGCAGTAGTATTAAAAAAATATATAATTGATGACAAGGAAAATGAAGATTTTAAATTACTGGAGCAAGAAATATTAATAACAAAACAATTGCAACATCCAAATGTACTGCCAGTACTGTGTTCATTTGTATCCGATCAAAATATTTATGCTGTTTTACCCTCCATGGATTATGGATCTTGCAGTAGTTTAATTAATGAATTCTTTTCTTATGGTTTGCCAGAGTTGGCCATAGCATTTATAATAAGAGATGTTCTTCAGGGACTAGAATATATTCACAAACGTGGCTTAATACATAGGTTAACACAAATTTTTTTTTAAATAATCTATAATTACAATTACATGTTTTTTTTTATTATACAAGCGTTTTGTGTTATTCGTTTTATCAGAGCAATTAGAGCCAGTCACATTTTGGTATCATCTTCTGGACTATCATGTTTGTCAGGTTTACGGTACTCTTGTAAGTTGATAAAGAATGGTCGATGGCAAAAAAATATTTACAGTTTTCCAAAATCTACTTCAAGAAACCTTAGGTGGCTTAGTCCAGAAATGCTTGAGCAGGTATTCATTTATTTATTTCTTCTATTTATAATGACTACAGAAACTTTTAATATTTTTTAATATTTTATAATAAAAAATATTTTATCGTTTATACATTTATAATCTTGTATACATTTTTTAGGATCTTCGGGGATATAATGAAAAATCAGATATCTACAGTGTGGGTATGACAATTTGCGAATTAGCAAATGGAATTGAACCATTTCAAGATATGGCTGAAACACTGATGCTAGTAGAAAAAGTTCGTGGTTCTGTGCCATATTTAATTGATCAATCGACTTTTCCTATAGATTCATTGAATATCAAGCAAAGTATGAAAGTTAAAGTACATTTTTTCCGTTAATATTACGTACATTAAAGTTATTGTTGAATATTATATAAATACTGCGATAATGTTTCAGTGCAAAACGATGAATCAAACGATGAACAAAATTCCTCAAGGAAACGTATTGAGATATTTTCTAGTCGAAGGTTTTCCGAAACGTTTCATTCAATAGCTGAATTGTGTGCGCAGCGTGATCCTAATAATCGACCAAACATCACACACTTATTGAATCATCCTTTTTTTAAGCAGTGTCGCAAAAGTGAGGAATCATTAGTTGATGTTTTGAAGTCTGTTCCTTTGATTCAAAATCGAGTTCCTTGTATACAGAAGAATAATTGGGATGGTAAAATCTAAATTCTCAGTTTACAGTATATACTCAGTTTACAGAATATATATACATGCAGGGTGCAACACATATAATATAATAAATAATATAATAAAAAATTATAATAATTGTTATTATTGCTCAAAATTAAATTTGTATAACTTCCTTATTAAAGTTTATGTATATTAAATGTTTTAATACAATTTATTTGATTACAGGTGGCAATATATTGACAAGACCTGTTGAAAGGTTAAAAAATTGTAATAATGAAACTGAACATTGGAATTTTGAAATTGATTAAAATGGTTGTATTAAACTCATGTCAAACACTACCAAATTGATTTTGTGTATGCTGACATGTAGAGAAATTCGATTTAATGGCTTCCTTCAAACAACAAGTGTATGTATAGATGATTGCAAAGTTACAAATGTATTGATACATTAAAAATTGAAATATTTGTTTTAATGTAATAAAGTGTCTACAAAAGAAGTTTATATGACATGCATATGCTCTTCAGTTTCTCTTTACATACATTTATCATACATATTAAATTTTTCATAAGTTTAATTCAGTTAAATTAGTTATTTACTATTGGCTGTTGATAAATATATTATTACCATAAATCAATTATTATGCATTAATTTTTTATTTAATGTTTATGGGTAAAAAAGTAAATGACATAAATTATTTCAATAACTTTCAAAATGTTATAATTTATTAAAAATCAATATTTCTACATTGAGTACGTAAACATTATTTTCATATAAAAAACTACACAAGAAGATCGATTGTTTTTGTATTTAAAAAATACACTCACGATGGTCCTTTCTCGTTGAAAGGTACTGTCAATAATCAAAAATGAAATATAGATGTATATAGTAACAAACATCACGTTATAGAACTACAGTTCGCAAAATGGAAATCGTCAAAGTGCAAGGTCGGAGGATGTCTGGAATATTTTTACCTCTGACTCTTCTATTGTAAAGTTTTTCTTAATTTCAATTTCCTCCATATTTTGCTTAAAATTGTATATGTAATAATAAATCCTACAACTTTAGTAATTTACATTGCTGCACATTTGCAGTAAACATTCTTAAGGTGGAAAAATAAGAATATATTTATATTGTCAAATATTGTAATTCACACTTTAAAATTTAAATCAATTGATACATAACTTGAAAAAAAAAAAAAAAAAAAAATGTACTACCAATTGCTGATATTGTGAAAACAAACTAACAGTAAAATGCTATAAAAGACGAGGGTTTTAGTTGCGAGAACACAGCAGTAAGTGATATTGCTGTAGTAAATGCATTTGATTGCTTCTAATAATACCACTTGCTGTTATGTCCCCAAAACTGAAAAGCTAGAGTTTAATACTCTTTTTTCATTCATGATGTTTCTTTTTTATAATATATAACGTAACTTCATTCATTAAGTTAAAAAAAATCTCAAAGTCAATAATTTGAAATTAAATTTCAGTTAAAAAGTTTGTATTATAATAATTAAATCCATGTAATAATCTTTTGTTTCTAAAACTAAAACTTAGTCATGTATTAATAAAACAGGATCTTCGTTTTGCTTCAACTTAAACCACATTATATCAAAAGTTTAAATTATTTATGCAAAAAATTGAAATTTATTATAGAAGTTCTGTTCCCCTGCTCTTTGTATGTCTGAATAAGAATAGTTGTGATAATAAAAAATCAATAATACAAAATAATTAATAATAATAATGTTTCATATTACTATCTCTTTTTTTTTCTACTAATATTTATATTTCTTATCAATTAATCTTTGTGCTAGCGATTTTACGAATTTGTGAAAATTTTTTAATAGTAATCAAAAATGTTTCAATACAAATTACAAACTCCCCATATTTTTTCACTTTTGTTCATTAAAAATATATATGGCAATGACACGAAAACGGTAAAACAGTCTTTAGTTAGTTATATAGAGGCAACATACTTCCCAAATCTTTCTTTATTTTGTTACATGCACATGAGTAATAGTTTTATAAATGAAAAGAAAATCAACATTGTAATGAAATTTGTTCGCTATAGAGTACAATTTTATTTATTTTATTTTTATGACTAACAGTTTATTGCGATTTGATTAATATATTAAAAATAATACATAACTTTCTCTTGGTATCATATTAAACTTCGATTATTTCCCCCTTAAATCATGAGATTTTGCATGAACGAATTAAGGTACGCATCAAGTATGCACTAGTGAACTAGTGAACGACAGTGTACCAACAGATGACAGTTTGTGAATGAATGACCTTATCAATAAACGAATAATAATTGTATAATATTTAGTAAATGTAAATTTTTCATTTCATTTCATATTAGAAACCGATTCAATACATTTATCAGACCATACGCTATTTATAAAATAAAATCACTCACTGGGACATGTCAATTACCTTAACATTTTCCTACCGAGTACAAAATGAAAGCAATGTACTGTTTATCAAATTTGGGATATATATTTTATTTGGGACGTATGAAAAAGAAAGGGTAAGCTACTTTCTTAAGTGCGCGTTATTGTTATAATTGTTACCATTTTGTCACCACTTTATAAATTGTTTTAAATTTTTACCAAAATGTTATACAATTCAACATTATTGTAATTGATGAATGTGATAATTACAGGCCATTATTACAATAATATGTTAATTCATAAAATAATCAACTGAAAATTGTTTTCTTAATATTATATATAATTTCAGCACTTCTGTTGACAACATAAGTTTCTTACAACTAAATGATTTGACATATTATAATTTCAAAAAACTCCTTCAATACATAGAATTATTCAATGAATAAGTTGAGATAGTGCATTGATGAATTAATTGTATATAATATAATTTATTTTAATTTGTTCTTATCTTGACGTTATTACAACTTTAAATATCTCAATTTAATTCAAAATTATTTTAAAAATTCATTTTTAACAATGTACATATAAAATATTAAATATATAAAATTATATATTTGTAATAATAATGTCACATATTATTATCTTTAGACACTACATAATTCACTATATATTATACGTAAATCTTTAATATAATTTCATAATTTACTGTATAAAATCGGTAGAAATGTTGTGCTTAGCAGTAAATATTGTTCCAAATGTGATAAATATTGAACGGGTAAAAGTATAATAATGTTAACTGAAACTAATTTGGCACATTATATTAAAAAAACAATAATAATAATAAAATAAAATAAAATAAAATAATGATTAATAAAAATATAAAATTATCATTATCTAGTTAATTTTATGTAAAACGTTTTAAGACATAATTAAGACCTGATTTAATGCAGCGAGTAAGCATTTTTATCGCGTTTTTGGCTGTAATACATTATTGTGTACACAAATATATGCAACAGCCGCTGAACCAAAATCAGTAACGGCTGCTAACGCAAGTTAATGTAGCAGTTGTGCTGAAATTTATCATGCACTTATTGCAATTATAACTCGTAATTATCAAATTTCACGCATGTATTGATTCTTTGAGAAACATTAATTAGATATTTTTACGGTTTGAAACAATAATATAGCTTTAGCATACTTATCATTGTGTGACAAATTTCGTTTTTACAGTAAAACCGAAAACTATTCTGTTTTACTTACAAATATTTCATAATAAAACAGAACATATTTATGATAAAAACAAAATTTCATATAATGACGAGTGCGGAGATGCGCTACTATTTAAATCCGTAATTATTTCTAGATTACTTTTCTCCGTGTATGTTCATGGATGTCTCTTCGTAAATTACCCTAACATTTATTACATCACATAAAGTGTATTTTCTGATATCAGTTTCTTATTAATCTTTATTTAAATGAATGCATGTTATTTGTTTAACGATACGATAATAATTGCAATTTGTAATATCTTATTGTTAAAAACAAAGCAACAACTTTAATCATTGCTTAACAACTCACTCATTAATACAAACACTTATAATTGATGATTTTATGAAATAAATTTTAGTAATTTTAACGTTTGAGTTCATTTTCAGTAAATATTTTTTAGAGATAATTAAAATGCCATAATTTGAAGATGACTAAATTATAACAATATCTGCCGCTTCTCAAAGATATCAATTAATTAAAAAATTACTTCATGTTTCCAAACGTAAGATTTTGGCAATCACATAATAAAAAGTGATATTTCGCAATTTGTCAACAAGATATTCAACAAGACAGTGTCTTGCTATTGCGATTTATAAAAGACGAACTCACAGTCAGCAAGAGCATTAATTATGAAAATACAAGTTACTACTACAATGTCGCATGCTTACATTCCACAATAGTAAAAATGTGTATAAAATCATATCCTACCCACTCGATTTATACATTGATATGACAAAACATAATCGACTTTCAACAAAAAGAAACATTTCCAACGTAAATATAGTTCTTATTCTTGTCTTTAGGAATGTTTGAACGATGATTTTTTTTTGTTTTTTTGGCAGAAAATATAGAAAACAAATACATTTACTTCATTTCAAATGCAATATATAGACCAGTTGATAAACCATCCAGAAGGGAATGAAAAAATTCATACAATGAGATAGAATTTTGAAGCATTGAAGATGAAAAAAACAAAATAGCCTACTCTTTATCCTTTTCAACTTCAACATTTACAATGTTTAGTTTCACTTGCATAAATATCTCAATCTGCCTCTGAATGGATCAATAACGATTGCCAATGATGTAGCACAACGAATAAAAGAACAAGTTAAATGAAATAAATTTGTTTGAGAAACGTGCATTTTTGATCAAATATATGCATCTTGAAAAGATACCGTTATAGATACAGAACCACCTCAGTTGCTATTTCTATACAGTCATTAATAATTATTTTACTTAAATCTATGTTTGCGTAATAATAGCTTAATTATTGCGCTGGTTTATACGTTATAAAAATTAAAATAAGGGACAAGAGATAAAGAAAATCGCTTCAGAGATGAAAAAGGAAGGTGAACTTAGACTAAATGAAATACCCAGTCAACCACAAAAAACGCAATTTCATTACTGTGACATATAGATAGGGTAGGGTATTTTTTCTTTAACAGTTTGATAAAAATGTGACGTCACAATGAGACGTTATTGTGATGTCCTAATGATATCACTGTTATATCTAATCATCTGTTTAGAATATGAATGTAATTAACGACAATGAAGATATTGTAATTACATTGCGTTATCGAATTTTAATCCAGTGAGAGGGAGAAAGAGTATCAAGAGACTTATATGCAATGCGCATGCGGTCCTCATGTGATGTCACCGTGATATCACAATGACAAATCCGTGACATTCGTGGTTAACTGGGTGCGTAATATATATAAATATACACATGTGAGTGTATATATATATATATGTAAAAGTGGTTACGCTCATACATACTGTACATGTTTAAAACATTTCTCAATAAATTGCTCTTTTCTCCTTCTCTCTCATTCTTTGTGTTGATCTGTAACGATCAAAGTGTCAATTTTATGTTTTTCAAACGTTAACACATGAGCGTGTTTCATTGACGAAATTAACAATTAAAATATTAAATGCGATAACAATTAACCCAATAGTATAAGTATCAGTATGATAAAAAAGATGATTTTAAAAAAAAGTTTGAATAGTTAAAGTGTGAGTGGTAGCAAGACGGTAGTTGTTAATTAATCAAGGTAAAATCTTCGATTAAGCTCGAGCAAACACTTAGTGGTTTCTCGCTTATTGTAAAAGGTTATGAGAGGACGCAGGTGGGGCACATAAGGAAACATGTGAATCTTTTAACGAGCGCATTGACAAAGTTGAGGGTACGCGAGAGACATCGAATTGATCGTTCGCGATGAGCGACTGGTTGACGATGCGCGTTACAATATTGAGCGCGATGCGTGCAAACGTTGCGAAACGCGTCGCTCGATGGCAGTGGCAATGAACGACGACAACTGGATGGTAGTCGCGCGGTATATCTTACCCGTGTGACCACTGATACTTCGGCCTGCTGCGGCCTCATTCGTAATCACCAATTAGCCATTCCCGGTTTGTTCAAAGTCATGAAGTATATTTGCCATGAGCTCCCACCTTTTGCCGACGAAAAGAATACCTGCAATAAAAGTCAATGTTATTTGTAGACAATTAAGTCTTTTTATTAACAAATATTGCCTGATCAAAAAATTTTACAACTCAGTTATTATCTTTAGTAGTAGAAACTTAGATTGTCGATGGACGAGGGAGGGAAGATCTAGCTAGAATCACGAACAAAGGCAATAAAAAAATTAAATTTTTCTGAAGTAAGGATTACTAATTAACAACAACTTTCTCATTCACCTTGAGTGGTACAATACAAAGGA
This sequence comes from Aradophagus sp. ZL-2020, assembly GCA_022817685.1. NCBI lineage: Eukaryota > Metazoa > Arthropoda > Insecta > Hymenoptera > Scelionidae > Aradophagus > Aradophagus sp. ZL-2020. Next base: position 26,463 of record JABFOV010000247.1, read on the forward strand.
TTTATCTACTTTACAAATTAGTTAAATAAATGGTGAATAACGGTAGCTATTTTTCTTTTGGTTAAAATGTTGAAGCAATTGCAATGAGGTTCGCAATTGCTTCGACATTTATAATATAAATAGAAATATGAAAGATGGAATGATATCTAAAAATAATTAAATAACTTATTTTCACCTTATCGTTACGCTCGCAAAGGAATTTCAGCCTTTGAGCTTTCTTGTGCATAAATACACCATCAAGATGGCCACTTTCCACACTTCTAATTTCAATGGCCTTATTGCCCCAGCCCATGATTTGCCCTGTTCCTATGTATGCAACGCTTGTGGGCATTTCTCCCCATTGTAGCACCATTGTTTTCGATACTCTTCCATAAGTATTCACATACACACCTTCATTATCATAACACAGAAGAAGTTGCATGCCGTTACTATTCGGTAATGCAACAATGCAGTGTGGACAAATGGGTCCTTGAGTCTAAACAAATGAATAATCATTATTATACAGTGATTAGAATGAGATGGAGTAAATGACTTTATGAGTAACGTAAAAACAATAAAATCAAAAATACACAAACGATCTCTGTATCATACATTAAAATAAATAATCAATTTCTTAACAACACAATAAAACAAATTATTTTTAAACATATTTAATCAAATAATATATTTCATCGCAGATTTGTTTCACTACTCATTTTTAACATACTTGGTTTCAATTGTCAAATTACTAATTCAAATTAATATTTTTATTTCAAAAGTAAATATAAACTCACATGTTTTGGCAAATATATATCGTAGACTGTAGCTGAATCTAAATCAACAGCATGAAAGCCATCCGCGCTACCATATATAACTTTAAGTCTACTGCCTTCTTCAACCGTTAAGTCGACAAGTAGCGGCCTGTGCGCAAGCTCTCCGAATGATTTGAAAGCCATGAATTTATGATAGGGTTTAGGCGCCCAGGCGTAAATTTCTATTGAGTCTTTCAATGCGATTACAAGAAACTTTATCCGCTCATACTTGACTATTTTGAAGTGCACTGCGCCCTGAAGATCGCCGACGTTGATCCAACCATTGCGGCGCTCAACTTGTTGCTTTAATAGAAAATAATGCCATTGATTTTCACTAATATATTTGATTCGGTGAGAATTTGTATTATTTAAACATTTATTTATCAAAGGTTTCATTAAATGATGAATTATTAAAGACAAATAAATGCAGTCTAATTTTTATCTTTTCTTTTTTTTTGTTGATGACTAAAATTACAATTTAATGTTTTTCTAACATCTAATACACTTGACTTTCAATTTGCTTAATAAACTGGAATTAAAAATTGTCTTCCTGTTTACAAGTAAAGTTATGCTTATTATTATTTTTTTTTTTTTCATTTATAAAAAGATTGAATATATTAAAGAAAAGTCACCAACATTTATTTCCATTCAATATTTAGATTAAAATGTTACAAGTTTAGTTTAGATACTTACATCGCTGTGACCATCGGTCCTTAAGATTTTGCTCTTCAACCACGATAAATAATATACCCGCACTCGATTCTTCTTACCGCTGATAGTAACCAATATATTTTGTCCTTCCAACACTTCCATCTGCTGAAACCGTCTCCTACTAATGAGCTGATATACTTTGCCTTGACCACTCCGATCCAAAAGCATCAGTCCATTTTCTGTCCCAATAAGCAAGTTAACTCCTAATTGGAACACACAAAAGCATTGTTTGTATTATAAATTCTTGGTCACTTTGCTGTCATACAATTATTTAAACAATAATAAGACACAGATACACTCAAATCCCGTATAAATATCCCCTGCGAGGGTATCCATAATTCATTTAAGATAATAGTGGAGATTTTCCAGCCAAGTTTCCTCACACAATAAACTGAATTAATACAATAGAAGATATAATGAAATGAAGGGATGATGAAGCAGAAATTAGCGTAGTAGAGAGGATATTGCTATTTTTCTTGTGTTGCAGATCCTCGTGGCTGTCATCGACACTTATTATACCGCTATCTACGCGGGAGTTAAGTGTATGTAATAAACGATAAAAAGTAATACCCCACAAAGCGGCGCAAAGGATTTCGCTGTTGAATCGTTTCTTGTATTTTCGTATTTCCGGAGTATCAGATGCCAGATCATGACTTGTCGGAGTAACATTAACATTGACGTGAGACTCGCGTCTAGCTGGTCCAGCTCCAAATCCAAACGTCAGGAAAGACCGTTGTTTCTGTTGAAGGGCATACGGGGGTGGCGATTTAACGGCTTGTCGGTACTGTAAAAAAATATTACAAAGTGTTTAGTAAAACGAGGCCACGCCGCAATAATTATCAATTTCCAAATGAGCTAAACTAAGTTATCCATTAAGACAGGTCTTTGTCGAAATCTCGAATACAAGACAAACGTTACCAAAAAATGTTGTTTGCATGCCATATGCCCGATTTAGATGTAAACGTTATTTAATACTACTTGACTATATATATTCTATATAAACCAATGAAAACGGATGGCTCTAATGAAGATAATACCAAAGATGAATCAATTATGCAAACTCAGAGTTACAACTATATACAACAGCTAGCTATTTCGCCTTATCGTTTACTTTTCAAAAATTGTTACGCATGGCTATTGAATTTAAATATTATCGTCTCGATCAATTCATGCGGTTTATTTTTAATTCCAAATTAGTCTCAATGAAAGATTCGCGTAGAAAATGCTACAAAACGTTACTGTTAATATAAAGGATGTTAATATTAGTAACGTAGCGCACAATTATAACAGAGCAGGGAAATTCTAACAGAAATTAACACAAGACATGCTCAATTGCTGAAATTAAGTTGAGATGAATGAACCTTGTCTTTTCAAAATTTATAATGATAATGAAAATAATAATATTCGTTTGCGTATGTTTGGCCTGTGTTAGTGTGAAATCATGAAAAACCTACACCTCTCAATTCTTATTAATAATAATGATCATTTGGGATAAGGTTTGAATGGAATAGGACATTTGTTAACTGAAAGTTTACATTCCATCTAGTAATGTTTGCAATACACGTGTCAAATTAAGTGCAAAGTGTAAAATGCCTTTACTGTAAAAAATTTCGATAGTAAAGAAGCGACACTGAACTTACATAGATGGATGAATAAATACTTACATTGCAATTAGTATTGGGATTGGGGTTGTCAGTAGAGAGGGGCCCTGCACTTCTAGTTAGAGCTCCCGCGTGAACCACAAAACACAACATAATTCTGTATTAGTCACGCTGATAACCGTGATTCATGAGTTATAGAAGCTCTTATATATTCAATAGCAGGGATGATCTTATAATATGAACAAGTCAAATGTTAAGTTTGAACAATGTTAAACTTTGAATTCAAATGACAGCTAGAAGTCTTCTAACTCTTGAAGTGTGAATTATAAATTTAAGGATAATGTACATCCTTGAAATTAGATGTTAATCTGTTTTAATAAAAAATAATGATGTGGCTTGCATATAATGTGATTGATTTTTTATTTTTATGTCACTTTGATCAGCTTATAAAGTATTATTTCATAATATCTTTATCAGAAATAAAGTTTTAAGTTCTACGGAAGCACCATTAATCTAATTTATAGGAAAAGAATCGAAATAACAAAAATTTTTTCAATTAAACAAGTATGTGAGTAAGAAAAATACTGTATAAATTGCAAGATAATAATATAATATAATGAGTAATTTGATTAAAAAGAAAAATATTTATGATACAAACATTTTGAATATGTAGCATAATACTGATAATCTTAGTGATATCTATGAGACAGCTATGAGATTCTGTATCAACCAATTTTACATTAACATTTGACTTGACTTCACCTGAATATTTCATTTATACATTGTTCATTTGTTTTTGTTATCAATTTATTTCATGATTATTAATTGATATTCAGAAAACGGTGAAAATAATGACTGAAAAAGTCATATAGAATACTCTTTTCTGTATATTGGGATTAAAAGTGGAAACAGACGTTAATTACTAAGAAAAGTTGATGATAGAGTTGGTATAAGAATTATTGAGAATTATATAATAAATACTTTCATTTTGATTATAAAATAAGTCTATATCTGCAAACAGACCCATATTATTTTAAATATACCTACACTTTTGAAAAACGTGTAAAACAAATAAAAAGTACAATTTAAAAGTATACGTCTAAGTAAAACATAGTAAAATATAATATTAAAACAAGAAAAAAAAAAAAAAAACAAAAATTTTTAAAGAAAGAATTATCAGAAAAACTGTATCTATTCTTCTATTAAAATTGTTAAATGAACTATAAGTGCGCTCGTATTTATGTCTATAAAAATCATAAATTATAAATAATTTAAATAAGAAGTGCATAAACGTAATTCTAAGTCATAAAATTGAATGGTTTTCAAAGTTTTAGCACTAAATTTTGTTCCCTATAAATGATTAGGAAACGGAAATTTACATGTCAATGTTTCTTTACAAACGCTGGCCCTTGTTAAAATAAATCTTGGAAAATATCTGATAAGCTCTGTAAAAACCTTATAAATTTTTCTAGATATTTATCAAAGATGTTTCCGTATTATTTCAGAATTTTTTTGAAACCTCCTTTCTACAATGGTCTTAAGTTTGTAAATTCTGTCTTTTGATATTTTGAGACTCAGGTTTTGAGGCTTTCAATGCAGGTTTTGGGAATCAATACATTTTCAAAATACGTATGGTAAAGTGAATTTAACATCACATGTAACATAAAAAGCAGAAAATGTTGAAATGCATATTACAAGTTAAGACTGTCGCCCAGTGAATGTGCCGTAAAAATATTCACAAGTGTATTAATGTCTTTTTATAGAAAAATATCAATATAATTAGTTACAAACATGGTCTTACAAACGGTTTTAGCGATCTGTTCATTGAAATTATATACGAGTGTATAAAATTACACGCGAACTTTTTAATTGTACATAAATATTATACGTACACACCTATTTCAAAGTTAACACAACCATTGAGAAAGAGACATAACAACGCTATGTCTATACTTGCTTTAATGTAGAATTTTATTTACTTTTCACATTACAAAAATTATATTCATTAATTCTGTAAATTTACAACAATTTATAAATCTACAGATTTGTTTTTATACTGTATTCTAGACTAGCACTCAGAGAAAGATTGAAGAACTTATAAAAAAAAATTGCATCAGGATAAAGCGTTCACTAATGTGACATTGATAAATATGATAAATGTCACATTGTAACAATAACATTTCTTGAAGTAATATAGGAACAAGTAAGAACATAAACTGAAGCAATAGCAAAACTATCGAAAATTATTCAGAAGCTTTTGCGACGTGTCAAAGTCTGAAGTAATTATGTTAGTTTAAATTAAATAAAATTGATTAAAACATATATAAAATAATAAAAAAAGAAATGTTAAATTAAAATGAGATTGCTTTATTACTAGAGACTTTAACTAATTAATGTCAGTCGCTTTTGCGAGTGCTGGGTAAGTTCTTTTGCCACAAACATTTAGTACCTTTGTAACATGTCATATTTTATATATTCTGCTACAACTGAGAACAACAGCAATCACAACAATCACTTACCACAACGTGGTGGTGCATTTTTACATGAAGAAAAAAATATATTGCAATTTCAAATCTACTTTATAAAAAGACTATTATATGTAACAAATAATAAACTGTGAAATAGAATACATGAAAAGTTTCACCAAGTATTTATATACGTACCATGTAGCAAATTTCCTAAAAACGTTTACTCCAAAATAACGAATCTATTTTTATACACATTAAGCTTTTTAAATTTAAATTTCAAAATGTAGAACAATTTGTATTTACCTTTTTTGATTGTTGTATAATTGTTTAATCAAAATTTGAATCATAATTTACGAAATGTGAGAAATTGTCATGTGTTATCTTTTCTGATACTTTCTCAAAATGTTTTTACACTTTATCTGAATGTTTTTTATTTATTATAAATAGTTGCTGATTACTAAACTAGATTTGAAATTATAGTATAAGTATTTCTTCTTGTGGTGTAATACAAACAAAATATAATAATCCCTGTCATTATAGCCTGTTAATTACAGCGAATTCATGAGACATTTTTAAAAATATAAGAAAAACATTTTTTACTTTTGATCAGAGTGAATTTCCATTGTAGGTATAAAGACAGAGTTGGCCATACCAAAACATTCGCAAAATACTGACATCAAATGTCAAGTGCAAGTGCTCCAATGTTCCTCATTTATTTATTTATTTAATTATTTATTTATTTTTCATATATGGTATGTTGTAAAATTGTAAGAGAAAATAATGTGAAGAATTTATTGTTTATTTGGAATTAAATCAGATTACCTGCGTATTAAATTTACTTATTAAAAAGACTACAATTTCTGTATATCGTAAATATCACTAATACCTATGTACTAAATTGAGTAAAAATCGTTCAAATAATAATGGAAAGCTCAACGTAAACTTTAAATTGCTTTCTAAGAAGGCAATGGAGAAAGTCTAGCAGCACTGTTCATATGAAATGCAATTTAACAGAAAATACAAATTACGAGAGTGGGATGGTGATCCTCTTCTATTATTTTCTCACTGTAATTTTGTTACAACTGACCTTTAAAATTTCTATTTCCGATCAAACTAAAGTCAATCAATAATCGACTTGTTATCTAAAAATTAATAACATCTGACATTATAAATAATATATATATAAACATGAAAGAATAGAAATCTCTATTTGTAGAAAGCCAATCTATCAATATTTCTATATCATTTGCTTTTTATATTCTAGTTAAACACTAATTAAATAGTCTTTTTCGTTTTATTCTATAAATTTTAAAAAATTCATGCTAATTAGTAAACGATATTTGCCTAATAATTGCAGAAGTTAATTAAATTGATGTCTGCGGACAATTAACTAATACAGACTATTGAAGTATCTTAAAGACAGAAAGTAACTTATTTGTTTAAATCTTGTTTAAACGAAAATATATATAAAGATACTTCCACAGTCTATTCCATTGCGAGGAAGAATAGCACTTGACACTTGCAAAATATAAGTTTTGATAAGCATTGCGGTGTTAGAGATTGTAAGGTAAAAAACAGTTTAGTTCTGACCTCTTCACTCGTCGATTTGTCTTGTCGTTGACCTGGTGAGGATGTCAAAAGATCCGGTAGAACTGAACTAGGTCGCGAGCCAGGTGATGAGTCCGCTCTTTGGAAGTCCCCTCCGCTTCCTGTAGTACCGCTTACCCGAGCCCTGTCTCCTTCGCGACTCTGCAATAAAATCATTTTAACAATATAAAATTGAAACACTGAATGTAGAAAAAAAAATCTGATGGAAAGTCTGTACTTCGTTATGATCAATAAAAATAATAACGAAAAATCTCACTTTATTTTCTTTTTTTGCTCTTTTTTATTGGACAATAACGATATAGATACTCAAGTAGTTACTGGAAGACTAAGGTTAATCTTGTGAGAAATTAAGAGAAATGCAATTTTTACCCATGAGATATACCAGATCAAATAAAACTTATAAGATACTCGTGAGTAACTCACAAATTTCAGTGTAATCAGAATACTTTATGAGGAACACATGTAAAAATGTGTTACACTTCTGATAAGTTTCACACAAATTTAACATTAATCGCTCCGAAAAAAATTATTTTTATATTAAAACATAGTAATCAAAATGTAGTTAAACACTAATATTCATTCATGATAAATAATTTTGGTTTTGCAATGGTTTTGTGAAACATTTGGAGCAACCACAGTCAAGTTTGGTACTATCACACTTTTTTTCGGCGCATCTAAAAATTCTACTTGAATATATGTCTACATCAATTAAATCTAAATTAAATAAATAATTCTCTGTCATGAGATCCGAATCATCTATTTTCATAAAAATAATTCCGAAGCCATCGTTGGGGGTTAATTCACTTAAAAACTTTTCAAGTAAAAGAAAATAACCATGAGATGATTCAGAATGCGTTGATGAAGCAGTTATGTGGCGATGACGTAGCAAAAGCAAACTGAACATTTCACTTTGAAACTTTGCAAACGAATTAAAGTAGGAATGAAACAATTGAAAGAAGCAAAATCAATATTGCTAACGCAATGCCATCATTTGGTTATATATTCAAATATTATCATGGTGAAATGCTTAATCAATTAACACCTTTCTTTATAATACTATAAATCTATTCTAACATCAAGCTAAAACGAAATACAACATAGTAACATGTATGACAAAGATCGAATGACAAATAACAATGTGAGACAAATCATAGCACATACTTATTTTATGTAGATGATTAATAAACAAGAACACGAAGCAAAATAATGTATGAAACGCCGTACGTATAGCAGGACGAACAGTATGCCAGCAATAAGCGAAAATTCAATCAAACAAAGGGAATAAAATAGATACACTGTGTCAACTTTTTGTTGCCGTAACAGTTGCTGTAGTCTCATTTTCATAGTTTCATTTGACACGTGCAAATGAATATTAAATTCATACAAGCGTAAATAAGCTACTGGACTTTGCTATATTCGAACATTTTCTTGCGACTGAATAGTACATGCAGAAAACTGCACTAGACTGAATGATGTGGACATACAAAAAAAATCTATCTAGAATCGTGTGGATGAATTTGAAACAAAAACCTGTTTAGGAACTCAGTTGGGATTCTAAGTAGGAATCCAGATTGACTAGACACCTATTTGGATACCCGTATAACTGATAATTTAACCAGATCTAATTCACATATAAACGGTTTTATATCTTGTCATTTTATCAAAAGCAATGAACAGGAAGCGCTTCAAACGTGTTTATCGGTCGTACAATCTCAGCCCCACCTCTTCTCACTGCTTTTAATAAACGATGAGGTGCGAGATTCTTAGATTCCTATATGTCGTATTTTTATACAGAATCCTAGATAGAGTTTTTGTTTAGAAACTGAGTCGTGTATCCACACTAATTTAATTGTGTAAACACATAACTTGGTCACATACCAGCACGACTCAGTAGTATGAACAAAACATTTTGTCATTTGCATTTTCTTTGTGTATTTTCAAAATTAAATAATTTGTAGATAAAACGTTATTATCAAATATCCCTATTTATTCACAATAATAACATTATCACATGTCACATGCCCATGCATATACTTGACATACCTTTGAGTGCACACATTTGAATGCTTATTGTTTCTCTCAGAAGTAAGATGTTTGCATTGAGGACGTCTCATATAAATTGTATAACAGTTTACTTGATCGCCTAAAGGCAATGCTTCTTCAGTAAATACAACATTCGCATGATACGTTGGAGCAAATATGAACGTGTTGAAAAATATTACACAACGGGTTTAACTGGACTCATATGTAAATTTTGTATAACAAGTGTTTGAAAGCAATTTTCAATGCTAATGAAGAACAAAATATTTTTCACAGATTCATATTTTTGACATTGACACCGATAAATAGTTTGAGTAACAATGACGTCGAGTAAAGCTGTTGAAAATTGTACATGCTATACTTGCAACGGAAACTGATTTATATTGGATATTTCGCGAGGACTAAGATGTTACATATAAACTTTTATGATGACTGCGCGTTCACGACACAGTAAGCCTTACATGCAACACTTGTTAGTCGAGACGCAATGGGTGCAAATAATTTCTATTACTGTTCTTTTTTCTTTTGGTTTTCTTGAAATATTGAATGTTGTCACCAATAAATAAACATCAAAATTTAAATAATATTCTTCTTTTTTCTTTGAAACTTTACAGGAAATGAAATGGAATATTTACATAATATATAAATATTGATAAAACTGTATATTTATGAGACTTTCAAGAAAGTTTTTTTTGTTAATAAATAGTTATTTACTTAATATGCATTTTTTTAGCATTTATTAGTGATGAACAAGATGTCTTAGCAACGTTGAAAAATAAATTAATTAATAAAAATGGCTACGCTCCCTTGTAAGTAAAACAGCACCCTACTGAGTAAAAGTTATGGAAAAAGCTTGAAAAAAAATGACACCATATGTAACAGGTTACAACAGAATGTTAAAAAATATGTTTTTATATTAGACTAGGACGAATTACAACCTGTGTGTGTGCATTGCTCCCTTTCCACATTCCAAATTGAACGAATGCTATTATTTAATTGGCCAAGAGCAATTAGTACACATAACATTAGCTTGTATACGATATTTATATATATGTATTATCTCTATAAACGAGTAATGTAAAGTTTATCCCAAAAAAGTTCCAAGAATATTATGACGTTTTGAAAATAAATCAGAAAATATTAAAATAATTCTATCTACCTAAGGAATATATTTTTTAAACAAAAACCCCCAAACAAAAAATTTCAATAAATCTCTATGGTCATTTTAATAATATGGTACGTTATAACAATCGAATGATTAAATAAATTAATAATATCAAAGCATAAGTGACAAATATCTAAGATGTTAATTAACACAAAAAAAGAGGATAAATCTATGCAGTAATGAATTATTAAAGTATGAAAGCAAAAAATTGAGAGAAAAAAGGCGAAGAAGCTGAAAAACATATGAAAAGGAGAGAAAAAATCCAAGGAAACGGGAAATATAAGGAAATTAAAATCGTCGATCGGCGAAATGTCGGTTCGATTTGTTAACAAAATAATAGACAACTCAAAAAATGACATTGGAACGGCCATCAAAAAAAGTTTAAGTATTTTAAACAAAACAGAACATCGAACGACAAAAAAGAATAACATATATAAAAATTAAAAAAAAGGCAGCCGCGCAATGAAGAAGAATACTATAAACATGTTAAAATTATAGAATCTTAAATCACTTTTGATTCCATATATCCTCCGACGTTTCGTCACGGCGATGATAACAGCGGCATATAACGTGCAATCGTCACGTTTTGGTTTATGAAGAGACGAAGTGTAAAAGTTCCCAGCGCAATTCCATGCGGTTAGTCCTCTGCCGAGGCCCAAACTCAAATAAGATCATCGATGTAGAGGAAGTCCCGTCCTGCGTGTTTGCTTTGTGCAAAGCTTTTAAAGGGCTGGAAAGGATTTGGGGGTGTATGGAAAGATATTAGAATTATTTAATGAAAACAATGTAATGTCCCAGTTGAAACTTATATGCTGGATCAATTTTTGTTCTCATTATAGCTTTCCTGAACCAAGCTTCGAATCTCAATGAGAAAACAAAAATGTATAAAAACTGTAGTGACGATTTACTCAATTTGCGTTGAACAAAAATAGCATAAGTATCTTCTGTGCGCAGATACAAACAATTATAGAACATTGACTTCAGTCAATAAAATACTTTTACAAATTATTTGTGAATAAAACTACTTATAATATGCACCCATCACCTTCTTTATCAATCATTTTATGAAGCTGATTTTTACCTTAATCTTTTTTTTATATTATTTATCAAGAGGTATTCCATAATTTTTTTCACTCCCATAAGGAAATTATTGTAACTTTTTCCGAAGTACAATTAAAGCCTTTAAAGAGACTTCCAAAAATTTAAATATGGCAGTGTATCGCTACTACTACACTTACATCAAGACAATACACTAGTTGAATATACTTTGGTTTAGCGTTAAGGTAGAGATAAACAATGGATGAATCCAAGTTGAAATAACCTGTGTATGACCGGTGGTATAATATTGAATCAACATTCATAGTTTGACGTTGAATCAGAGTTGGCTCAAGAGACAATTCAACTTACAATACTGGTCATTTGAATAATCTTAATATTCCTTAATTACTTTACACCAACAAAATTTATCTATATGCTTTAAAAGAGTTTAAAATATGATTGACCCATTGGATAATAGCTTACAAGCTACTTCTAGCATCGGATCACTAACAGGTTGTAAAGCAAATAGATCAAATTTTGAAATGTCCAAATTGCAGAAACACATCAAAGCATTTGTGAGTTCCCTTATTCCAGGGCAATAAAATAAAAAATTTTTGTTCCTAATACAGATGAAAAAATATTCCTCAATATTTAAGACACTCACGGTCTTGTGAAAAAACATTGTATAGTTATGCGGACAATTTTTATAAAGCCTATTGCACTGCATATACGATAATAGTCCTAGTACTGCGGTTCAGTGAATAGCCTATGAGACAGAAATGTGACCGAAACCATTAAATGAACGTAAGGATGCGGATCAGGCTGGGTCGGGTCGGGAGGGTCAATTGGTCGCCAGCAAGGTCGACGGCAGGGCAGGCACGCAGGCAGGGTAGTTTGGTTGGTTGGATCGCTCTCGTGACTGACCTGGGTGATAACAGGACTGTATTCACTTGCAGTGGTGCTGGCGGTGGACTTAATGGTGGCATCGTCGGCCGCACGACCGATATCCGAAGACGCTCGGTAACTACGTCTTCTGCACTCCTCGAAGCGCCTGCAGTCGAGACGTCGACAGACGTGTGGCTGAAGACGATTGCTGAAGACGATTTCGCTCTCGGTCTTTTCGCGTCGCGGCCGCTGCAGCGCCACGGACTCGCGACCGAACGTGAAGTCGGTGAGCACAGGTTCGGCAGTGCTCTTTTTGTTGGCTATGCTGATTCCAGCAACGCTAATCTCGCTGCCGCGACGATTGCCGCTCGCAAAAATGCTAGCTCGCGAGCCCTCGCTCTTCTGCAGGTATACCGAGTGCCTCGTAGATGGAAAGAAGTCCGAATTCTCGCGGCGGAAGGCCCGCGCAAACGCGCTGCAGCTTGAAATCTTAGTATCGCTTTCTTGACGTCGATGGGCGGACTTGAGCTGCTGATTTAACTGAAATTTCGGCAAGTACTCCGAGGCGAGCTTGGACCGCGGCTGTGATTCGGCTTTGCGTAGCGATTGCTCAGTTGCTTGTGGTTCTTTACCGCATCTTGACTCAGCAGTAGATTCCCTCTGTTTGCTTTCGGGCTTTGCTTTGTTGTCTATCTTCTCGCCAAAGACTTGAAAGAAGCGCGCGAAATCCCACTCCTTGAGCAGCAGTTGCTCATCGATCTCGGAACGTCGGTTCCCAACGTTGGCATTTTTATCGTCCATTTGATTATGCTTCTATATGCCCGAACGGTAGACACAATAAAATAATGAGAAAATTAATAGGGTTTAAACGGGAAGGGGCTGCTGACACGAGAGAAAAAATAAATTGTAATGGCGAGGTTGGAGGGGGTTCACACGCGGCTCGCGTCTTTTGGTTAACCGCTGCTCGCGCACTCGTAGCTACGTTCATTGAAATAAAGTTTTGCGCTTCTTGAGTTTCAATGGAAATGCAATCGCGCACGCACGATGGCGAATGAGAGAAAGCACGAATGGGAACAGGCAATCGTGCTTGGTCTGCGTTCCAAAGCCAAGTCGGTGTCATGATCAAAATTACTGTTTCACGTGGCAGGCCAGGCAAACGAATACTTATGCGTTAACGTACGCTAACATCAGAATATCGAATTTGCTAGACAGCCAGCATTCATCGATATCAATTTTCGTCTAAATTTCTTCCTTACGTAAAACTTGATAATTTTGTAAAATAATTTTCATGGAAGCATGCAAGTGTTCGACTGCTAGTGTTACGATACATGAGTGAGATACATGACCCTTAAACTTAACTTTACAATAATTCTTGGTGGACAGTTATATTCAACTTGGTGACTCTAATCCGTTTTTTATCTATGCTTTCAATATAAAGTTACTTACATGTGTGTATACTCGAAGAATAACATGGATTTGTGAAATTCTTGCCAAAGTTTTCTATTATTATTTGATTATGCGATAATATAAAAAGTGAGACGAAAAATAGCAAAATCATGTATAGTGACTCAAAACATCTACACATAGTTCACAGGTCATTCATTAATTACGATTATGTTAAAATACTCACTCTTTTCATGACTAGTGTACGATCTCCTGATTCCTCTTCGTCAGGCGTTGGTGGCAGTGGTCGATTCGGAGCACCACCTGGTTAAATAAAAAAATTGTTATTCAAAACGACGGACACATTTATAATTCATACACTGAGAAAAATGTCTTGTAATAAATAGATGAATGCGTTTAAATACATAAATCTAATTGTCTTTTTTAATAAAAAAGCAAGTAGTAAGTATTGCAATATTCATAATTATAGTTTTTTGCAATTTAACATTGAAAGATTCAGCTTTAAAGTAGTTCAGTAATCGTCAATCCTGTCTGTATATATACAAATTAACTCAATATATTTTGAAGTAAAAAGAATTAATTTTTTTTAGTGATTGTCCCATAATATACGTATACATAAATAAGAAATTTGTTCATCAAATTAAACTTTTTGTATTATTATTAGATCTTATGATTCTACAACATTTTCACTCAGTGTAACAATAGAATAATATAACTCTGTGACACATTCGTACCTTTTGGCTTACCTTCATGGTGTGAGTTATGGACATTGTGCGATGACGATGACGAAGAATCAGACGATGGCCTGAAAGGAGAAAATTCGGGTCTGCAGGACGTGAGTAAAAAGATGAAGAGACGATGTTACGATACGCATTTACGGATGTTTTGTTGACGGTGCATCCGAAGAAGCGTGGTGTGAGGTACATGACAGATGAAACAAGTGAGTATTAGTAACTGACGATATCGTGATAGCTCGATAATAAAGTTGGTTAATAATTGTGCAGCAGGGACGGGCACATAGTAACGAAGGTACAGAAATAAAATGTTTTACTGCCAATAATCGTGCAAACATAAACATTCGTTGCTATGTGCCTAGTCAGAGAATGTTAAAATGGACCGAAGGCAGCATACTTACAGTGGCTTTGGAGGATCGCTAGCAAGTAAAGTGCCGTCGTTGCGAACGTTGTTACCACTGACGTCTTCAATATCATCGTCGCTGTCACTTTCAACTGCTAATGCCTGGAAGTAAATAAAAATAATTATTTCATTATTAAACCAGAAATTTTTAATAGTTTATGACAATGAATCGTTTTATCATTCAAAAACTGTGTAGCTTTTCGTTGAAATTGTTTGATAACTAGCTCAATGAAATCTTTTTAGTAAGCGGTAAAACGTTGAACGTTAGTGGTTATAAATGAACGTGATCGATTGTAATCATTTCATCAAAATCTTATCTTGTTATCTTTATTTATAAAAGAACACACGTTGCCATTGTGAGCCATATATTTTTGAGTGGACACTGAACTGTAGAGAAATAATGATGTTTTGGTGATTTCGCCATTAGACTTGACAGGATCAGCAAACAAGTAAATTCTAAGAAGGTGACTACAATTTTTCAACAAATACTGTTCCAAGATATCTGTTAAATATCTTTTAATTGAAATTTGCAGTGGATTGTGGAAATAACTTTAATTATAGTATACATGACTGTATATATTATTAGTCTTGATAAATTTACAGTCACCACAAATAAGTTGATATCAACTTTAAAGTTAGATAGATAAGAAGTTTGCGTACTCCAAAGACGATCTGGATATTGCACACATATGTTTGGCCCATGTGTGAATTTCATTTTGTCAACTTCAATTTGCAAAGCACTGTACATTGTTATCTTACCTCTATTGTGCAAATGTCAATTGTGGCATTAATTTGACTATATATGTGCTTTTCTAACAATAAGAACGTTGGTCCTAAATCGGTAAATCAATGCATTGCATTTGAAGTTCGCCTACCAGTTATTCGACTAGCAGCCCTCTTGCTTGGCGAATGAGATTTTATTCATCTAGCAATCCATTCTTTTTGAATTGTTTATCCTTTATAGCATAGTGTTGATGGTATGAGTGCCACACATTTCGTTATGAGTGAACCCTCACAAAACTCAAATTGATGTAAGAGACAAAACTTTTATCCATAAAAAGGCTGCTCGGCAAATGTTTGCTAACATTATTTTCGACAAATAATAGTCCTTCTACTTATGAAGATCAATGATTTACCGTAATCATTCAACAATTGGAATTTATAAATAGTTTAAGATAGTCCTTATAATCTATCATTAAATGACAGAGACCTTAAATATCAATCTTTAATAATATCTTAAATATAGCTGTGTTGTAACCGATGACAATATGTGTAGAAAGAGACAGACGTGGTGAAAAAACAATGGTGACAGAAGAAAAGGAGAGAAAGAGAAGCGTATGTGTGTAACAATAAATTCATGCTATAGAGAATCACGATCGCGACGCTTACTTGGTCGAGTATATTGGCCGATTGGTGGACCTGTTTGTTGTTTTGTTCATTACTGCCCGTTGGCTGACTCGAATTCGCCATCGACGACGAGGCAAAGCTCTTGTGTTGCCGGCTGGGCCTCGGCGGGGCCTCGGGGCCCTGCGACACACCAAGCTCGTTCAGTTGGGCAGCCAGTACGTCCAAGTCCTAACACCCATGCGCGCGTGCGCACACACACATTCACAGCCCCGCAAAGTGATCACAGCGTCGACCAAAATGCCAACGAAAGTTTTACCGCCACCATACCAAGTGAGAGTGAAAGTTCAAGTTACGTGAAAAATAGATAGATTATCAGTGTATGCGCCCAATAAAAAGTATAGCTTGCAACTTTTCACCTTTGCTTTGTCTTTTATTACTCCTTTCAACTTTTTATCCTTCTTTTTATTTTATGCAAACATATATTAGTTACACAGTTAGTCTTATTTTTGCGAATGCCCATATATTAGTATTATTTCTTATTTGCTTTCTTATTGCGACCCGTAGAAAAGTACATGCGTGTTTCATACATGTAACAAACATGTGTTCAGCACATCAATACATATGTTCAACAGATGTGTTGCACGTGTTCATAACAAAATTCTTGTATACTACGCAAAGAAATATATGTCCTTCAAATGGTCAAACTGCTACGACTCATTTATCTATAAATCATTTTATTCATACCACTGTTTTTGTGTTAGGACATTTTTAAACAATAATTTGAGTTTAGGTAATTGTAATTGCTTCTTTTAATCATGGATTAACCATTGAATCACTTATGTAACACGTGTTACGTATGTGATATATGTGCATGATATATGTACTACATGTATGTTACACTTGTGCAATACGCATGTAATTTTTTAACAAAATTCTGATGTATATTTATGCAAGTTAAATTATTTTTTCCAAGCGTTAATGATTTTATCAGATAGGCAGAAATAAGTAAAATTAAGTAAATAAATTTTTCCAAGGTACAAATTCAGTAGGGATTTTATGATTTTCAGACTGTCCCGAAATCACAGCTGATATACAAATATTAATCGCAACGTAAGCTTATGAAGTTATAAGTTCAATAAGAGGATTTCTTTTACGTTATGGTAAAGCGGAATGGTTTCGTGCCATTTTTGTTCAAATTTTTTACAAATACAAGAGCTGTAATTAATTTTGTATTTAGACATCAGCATTTTGTAGTATATTTTATGATTGTTATTTCAGCCTTCTTTATATTCAATAATATATTCATAAGGAAGGCTAGATAAGCTATAACATTCCCCCTTAATAAAAAATTGACAAAATAATGAATAATAATATAATCTCAAAAAACAGTGTTATTTTCCTTTTTACAAAACATTTTTGTGCACCACTTTTTGCAAAAATTAGTTACAACCCCTTGTATTGTAACATCAATAATGTAATAGTTTGATAATTTGTCTTTCAGTTTATAACAAAATCACCGACGAAACGGTTGCAAAACATACAGAGAACTTTAAGGATAAAAAGTTGTGTGACCTTACCTCTGGTCTTCTGGGTGGCAGCTACAGTGTATGATGTAAACATGAAAAGAAACAAAGGACCAAATAAATTTAAAATTTGGGTCTAGGGTGTAATCTAAATGTGATCTCGTATTTACAATCTGCGTCAAAGTAGCTTGTAAAAGCAGTCCATGCAAATACGATAATGATGCAACTACAGTATTAACCATTACTCAAGTGGAAAGCTGGTAATTTAATGAACTGCAACAAGAGAAACGTCAGGTTGCGATTTTCTAACAGTTAATAAAAGCTTAACTTCTGAATTGTATATAAAATAGTAATGCTGTAATTTAATTTTTTTTTGAGGTCTTTAAATTTGTGCTCTTTCTTCAGCTTATTTTAATCTTGTATATATGTTGTATTATGTATCAGTTAAAATACAAATCGAGAATTGATTTTGACACCTAGACAGATTTCGGCGACTAATAAACTATATTATCTAAATATCTTTCTGCAAATTGAAATCGTGTCCCTTGTTGTTTCCATTCATAGTAAAAGTGAACATAGATAGGAAAGAAACATTGAAAATGAAAAAAGTTGTGTGCCGTAACTGTGTAGTTATGAAGACAGGCACAACAAGAAACTCCAGACTCACCATTGGCTTGAATATATGACTGTTTCTTTGGCCAGCCGGTTGAGCGTTTGAACCTCCACTGCTTCCTCCTCCAGACGACGCCTGATGATTGGTCGGTGGTGTTAAAACTTTGTGACCCTGGCGCGGATCGTCACGCGGAGTTGGCGGTAATGGTCGAGATGGTGGCTGAGGATCTGGTACAACTATAAGTTAAAAAGTTGTGATTGGAATGAAAAGAAAAAAATGAGTCATACTACAAAAATTTGTACTGAAAACTTACTGAATAAATTGCTGGGCAAGAAATCAATTTTATAACAAAAACAATATAATATTGTACTCTTCTTTTCTTTTTTTTTTTTTTTTTTTTTTTTTTTTTTTTTTTTTTTTTTTTTTATATATATTTTTATCTTTTCTTCTTTGTGTTTGTTGTTTCTTTTATTTTAGTTTCTTTTCTTTTTCTTTTTCATCTTATCGCCCCCTATTAACCCCCTCTACATCTATTATACCTTCTCTTATTTATCTGACAAGTATCCAATTAACGATCAAACTTTGTACTACGTAGACCTAATATTACAA